>CM038675.1:227924476-228041799 GCA_021605145.1 Aegilops bicornis
GTAGCTTCGCCTATACCATTTTCAACCCTACCGGGGCCGCTTTGCCAACTCACAAGTCCACGGCCTCACATCCGCTTCCTCGCACCCTCATCCAACCTACGGAGCAGCTTCGACGCCTGGCCCACGGCCGTCAGCAGATCCGCATCGTCGACACCATCCTTAACCCAACCACCGGAGCAGCTTCACCCACGGCCTCGTCCACGACCAAAGATCCGCTTCGCCCACACCGTAGTCCACCCTACCGGAGCCGCTCCACAAACACCCTACTTGACGGTTCTAGATCTCCTTACCAGACCCCGACAACCAGCGCAACGTCATCACCCTTGACGTTTCTAAGCTGATTCCCACCGTCTGGCAAGATGCCAAGCACCCGCCACGGCCTAGGTACTTGTCACCTTTAAACCCGTCCCAAAGATCACCGCCCGATGTACTTCAAATATACTAACAGTCATCGTTACTCGTTATGCACCGGCAAAAACTACAAGGACGATGTTTCTTCTGGATCTAACAGCTTGGCCAACCAAGATCCTGGACCGAGGCATTGCTATGATCTTGTAAGCGTGTCTCTCTCTCTCTCTCTTGTAGTTCTATGCCTGCCAGTGTGCTTTGCTAGGATTTTCGACCAGTAATCCCTTTGTGCAGACAATGATTTCTACTACTGGCTGCTAAGATATGTAGATGTCATACATGATACTACCTCGTACCTCCGTTCCTAAATGTAAGTCTTTCTAGAGATTCCACTATAGGCTACATACGGAGCAAAATGAGTGAATCTACACTCGAAAATGCATCTATATACATCTCTATGTGGTCCATACTGGAATCTCTATATAGACGTATATTTAGGAATAGAGGTAGTACATTACACAAAATCGTAGGTGTCATGTAGGAATTCCAGTACACTACATTAGGCTCCCTTAGAGTGCCTGCTAGTCCAGCACACAGAGTCATGGCTAGTTTATGCTACGCACACAATCATTAATTGGTGGTTTAAATATGCGCAAGGGATATGCAATGTATTATCATGTAGAGATGTCTGAAATTAGCCGTGTCAACTTGCAGATAAGGTTACACAATGAAATAGTACAAGATGTATGTGGAAATTTCGTGGAACATCGCAGAAAAAGGAGAGCCAGCGGTGAGCCTAGACAGTGTGCTATGGTACGTCACTCCTCCATTGCAATCATCGTGACATGTTATTTGTATGTCAGTTCTATTGACCAAGTTTCTTAGGGATAGTTATTACGAGTTATCCTAAGAAAATAAGCACCTTTGAATATAAGCTCCATGTAATAAGCCAACCAGTTCTTTTCATTGCGTTTTCAGCTTATCTTTGGTATGATCAGTGAAAAGTCTAGATTGCATTATATTTTTTCATTTTGCTGCCCATATGAAAATTAATTTGACCTGCAAACATCACAAATTAAACCCAGTGCAATAATTAATATGATAGGAAAACAGACCATCACTATTTGCTCAAAATGCAAATACAAAGATACCATCTACATGGCACAATCTACTTTGGTCAATGTTTTCCATAGAGATCCCATTGCCTAATTTAAACGAAAAACGCATGACCCACATTTAAATGAAGAACTATTATTTATTGAAATTCGATGGTCCAAGTGGCTGGTTATTATCATATAGCAGCACAACCTGAAAGCATCATATAGCAGCAGCAGCAGCTCATAGCAACTCATCATACAGCAGCAGCAGCAGTGTGCAATTCATCATATACCAGCAGCAGCTCATAGCAATTCATCATATAGCAGCAGCAGGAGCAGCTCATAGCAATTCATCATATAGCAGCAGTAGGAGCAGCTCATAGCAATTCATCATATAGCAGCAGCATAAGCAGCTCATAGCAATTCATCATATAGCATCAGCAGGAGCAGCTCATAGCAATTCATCATACAACAGCAGCAGGAGCAGCTTATAGCAACTCATCATATAGCAGCAGCAGCAGCTCATAGCAATTCATCATATAGCAGCAGCAGCAGCTCATAGCAATTCATCATATAGCAGCAGCAGCTCATAGCAATTCATCATATAGCAGCAGCAGGAGCAGCTCATAGCAATGCATCATATAGCAGCAGCAGAAGCAGCTCATAGCAATTCATCGTATAGTGGATCAGAATGAAAATTTGGCAAAAATCAGAGGAGATCCTCACCTTGTTGGATGAGCTCATCCTTCAACAGCACCTCAAGGCCACAGCCTGGGAGGAGGGGGAGGGGGAATAAGGTGCCTTCGCAAAGGTGGCATCAATCAGAAGTTGTACAGTCACCGCCGGAGTAGTGCGTTGGACGAACCACAGTGGAGCAGCTGCTGGAGACCATGAGAATGAGGGGCGGCGCCAGAGGGAGGAGCAGCCAGGGAGATTTTCCCCTACCCACCGGCCATGTAGCCTAGCTGGACATAGCATCGTCGAGGACCAGGCCAGATGGGACCAGTGGCGACGGCTCGCTGGAGGAACCCTAGTGCTGCAGTGGGATCGAGGAAGAGGGAAAGGGAGAGGAGATGCAAGCGGGCAGGGCAATGAATGCTTGTGTGTTTGTTTTACTTGAGGGTGAGGTGTGACGCAAGGCGTCACCAATGATTTTGAGTGTAATATAGGCAGACAACAGATTCATTTCACTACTCCCCTTCCCTTCAATTTTTAGTGAGGTTCTACCCGAAACACCCCCCTCCAAAGCGAAATTAGTTAAGCCCAAGCCCATAACTCAAAAATGACTTCTTTACATCTTTTATGGCTTATTTTGACAATAAGCCCTGAAAAGGCGGAATAGAACTGGCCCTTAACTTGCAATTCAATTGTGCGTGCAATGATGAATCACTCCTGCCTGCTATAGTGTACATTTAGGCATCATCATACATGGCATAACCTAATACATGTGCATTCCATTGTAGAATCTGGAATATGCAATGTTTATGTAACATCCCAAAATTCTAAATTTTGGAATGTTATATTAAATAGATAGATTTGATTTTTTGTTTGATTGATTGACTGAAAGTGAGTGAATTTGAAACTTTTGAAAGATAAATGAGAGGGAATAAAAGGACTTTCCCAAACTTTCATTTTGCTTTTATGTTCTTCGGGAATTCAAATTCTTTTCATCACGAAACCCTCGAGAGAAGATGACATGACTTCTTCCATTTATTTAAATGACATGTGGTTTTGAAAATATTTGAATTTCATTTGAGAATATTTCCAATTCTGAAACTTTATGCAACTCAATGATTTTCACGAGCGAAGATAAAATGACTTCTTCAAAACATATGAAATATGAGTTGGGAGTTTTAAAAGAATTAAATTCAAAGTTCCCTTGAATTTATTTCCAATTTGGAGTTATTTGAGTTTTATTCAAATTATTTTTCTTCAAAAATAAAATATATGGAAAATAGGGTAACATGATTCCCTACATCAGAAAATTGGAGAGAAATTAATTTGAAGTCATTTTGGTATTTTAAAATAATTTTTGTTGGATTTTATTGGACCAGAAGCACTCTTTGCTTTATTTGAATTTGTGTGTATTTTATTTGACTCTAGAATAAAGTTCATCTTGTAGGAAATCTTTTTCTGAAAATTTTGATATATTATATGCCTATATAATATTTCTATTTATTGTTGTTATTATTTTGGTTTGACTATTTAAAAAAAATTCTTTTGGACCGACCGGACCGAGCCGGCCCAGCTTGCCAGGCCACGGCCCAGCCGGCCCATGTCGCTCGCCCGCGTGCCCGAGCTCCGCTCGGAGTCCGCCGCCACCACGGCGCGCCACCGCGCCGACCTCGGCGTCCGTGCCCGCCCCGGTCTCCCTCTGCCCCCTCCCGCACGCAAGCCGACCCCCTCCTCCTATAAAGGGCGCCGCCCCGGCCCCGTTTTCCCCTCTCTCTCTCCCGCACTCGCCGACGCCGCAAGCCGCCGCCGCCGGCGAGATCTGCCGCCGTCGCCCCGCACCGTTCCGTCGCCCTCGACCGAAGCCGCCGCCTCGCTCGTCTCCGCCTCGTCGCCCCGCTCCTTCCGGTGGTGACGCCCGAGCCGGAGAGCCACCGGAGCCGCCTCCCCGTTCAACGCCGAAGCCGCCGCCGCCGTCTTCCTCGCCGCCGACGCCGCCCGCCGCCGCGGTACTCCTCCCCGCCTCTCGTCCGTTGGATTTAGATCTAACGGATTAGATCCGTTCGTTTTTTTTTCCAATCTAGCGAACGGTTCGTTCGTTAGCGTTCGTTAGCGAACGTTCGTTAAATAGCCTTTTCGTTTTATTTTATTTCTGCCAGGGACCCTTCTGTGATTAAATTTTTTACAGATTAGTCCCTAATTTTCAAACGACTATAACATTTTACTCGTTAGTCCAAATCCAACAAAACCAATGCCCACTTCTTTGTTATGATCCCCTCTATCCAGTAATCAAACTTATACATGTTTTTGAAAGTTTTAAAATTTGAATTCAAACTGATTTGTATTTAAACTTTGTTGGATCATAACTTGAGTTTTATAACTCTGTTTTAGTTGATCCTTTTTGCAAATCGAAGCTCTTGACCTAAACTTTCTGATAAGGCCAAATTCACATAATTTTGGTACTGTTAGAAATTGTTTTATGTTGCAAGAGTTATTTGCTTGGTTTTGATGTTTTCCAAATCGTTTTCTTCGTTCTTTCCGATGCTTTTGAGTGATTGCTTATGTGTGGTTACTATTGATTGCTTACGATAGATTGACCGGAGTGTGACGAGTAGAACTATCAAGAGTTTTGAGTGCGAATCATCTTCATCAACATTGCAGGCAAGTAACACTTTGATCATACTCTTTTCATACCCAGTTTTTATGCATTAGTTTTCACCCTCAAACATTGCAGGAGTAGGATTGATAACATGTGGGTATTGGGAAGTAGTTGTTGAGGTAGAACCTATTGCCCTGTTACGATCAAACCCTTGGGAGTTACTTCTACGCTGCTGTTTATATTGCCATGCTATGCTCGTAGACGTGGTTTGGTTTGAGAGAATTCATGAAAGATGTGAGAGATTATTGTTAACTAAGATTTAAATTAAGGTGGCTACTTTAATACACATCTGGGTGGATTGGTTGGGGCACCCTGTGGATATACCAGTGGACTTGCCCGGACACCTGGGGTTATACCAATGTTGTCCTAGGAGATCCCGGGGTTATACCGTGTGACCATCCTATGGTTCGCCACCCAGGCTCAAAGGGAACTGAGATTATTCATGCTAGAAACTTCCGTGTGCAGCCACAAGCTATTATGGGCTCTAGCATAGTTGAGTAAGTTGCGTGAAGCTCTCGAAGAGGTAGATCAGCAGGTAGTGGGTTTTATAGGTTTGGTATGATCTATCCGGAGTAGAGAGTTAATGCTTCTGAAAGACTGTGTCTCGGTCATCCATTTCTCAAACATCGTGTAGTGCGAGAAACCAACGGAGGCGATCGAGTCTTGTGGGGAAAAGTGCGCAAACCTCTGCAGAGTGTACAATCTAATCATGGTTAGCCGTGTCCCCGGTTATGGACAATACTGAGTATCTAGTACTTGAGTATTCACATGTATCTCATCACTCTAAATTAATATTGCTGGGTTGTTAATTACTTTAATTGGGATTGAGTTGGGGTTATACCTTCTCAATGATGTTTCAACCACCATGATAGTTAAATTAAAATTTATTCATTTGATGTATGGAAAAAATTGGCTTTTTGCAAAATCAGAATCAGAGAGCTTTCCACCAGCCATATATGCATGTAGTATAGCCTATTCTTTCATTACTCTCTATGTGTTACATTGCCAGCATATTCCATGTGTCAATTGTTTCCGTGCTGCAACGCTTCATGTTGCGACTTTTCGCATTTACGACTAAGTGATACGTTAGGGTTACGATTTCCTATACTCAACTTTGCCGTTGGTGTTGATGGGAATCCACAACCTTGTTGCTTCCGCTATCTTTTGGATTGAGGTAATAGTATTTATGTTACTTTGTACATGTGATTTACCTCTGTTATAAATCCTCGAGTATTGTGTGTGTCAGCATACTGATCCAGGGATGACACCTAAGCACAGAGACTTGATCCATTCGGGTCGGGTTGCTACATTTTATGTTAGTTCATACGTTGCACATGATGTTTAAATTCCCCTTAAATCTGGTCAGTCAAGTGATGGTCTTTAAGCCTCCTTCTTTGCTTCTTTTCTTGATATGTAAGATTTGCTCACACATCTGCTCAATCGCTTGCTTGTTTGCATCAGCCAGCTATACTAGGACTGTTTGCTTTGATTACTTGTTTTTCTTGACCTAACACTCTAACAGAGCTTGTCAACGATTTAAACACTAAGGGCTGCTGTAGTGGGGCCTTTTCTAACTCATATGTGACATAAAGGTTTGGCTGTATACTAAAGTAGGCTCTCCAAGAGTACCCGGAGATCCAGTTCGAAGGTATGCCTAGTTTTTACATAGTGCAGACATAGTAAATGCTCATTTCATTGTGTGCAAGTGAAAGAGATGCGGCATGTTTCATTATGTGGTGTTGTTTTGTTATAATCTCATCCTTTTGTGTTCACGCATCGAAAGTATGCATATTTATCTTCCAAGGAGACGAGTAACTAGTTTGTGTCACCTTGCGGAGGGGTGAAATGAAGATAAGATTGAGGATTTCCAAGTACAAGATGTTAGGAAGGAGCCTTGCAAGAGAAGTAGGAGCTGCGCTGAGCCTCTTCAACCTATTAAGGTAAGTCACTGTATCCAACTCAACAGTTCAATTCCTTGTTTGTTTCAGGCATAGTTAATTTGCTCTTTTCAATCGCTATATTTGTCCTTAGTTAATGAGATGCCCAAAGAATGATGCCTGATGTTGGGTACTTCTATAACTATTAGTTGACATAATTAAAGGCCTTACCATTTAATTACTCCGCCGAAGTGTGCCTGAAGCTTTGAAGTCTATTAACCAACTATTATTGCATGAGGCTCACAATCTGGTTTATACTAGGCTAATGATTGCATAGTTTTGCTTGTTGTAGTATGTTTGTATGAAACCCTCTGCTATTCATTATGCTCCCTAAGACTTTAATTGAGCTACAGAATGGCCAACTGCTTGCTTACTTCTACGCAACGTGCTGTCTAAATTTGTAATTTGTCTGTGTTTTGGATTGGGCCCCAACATCATGCTCCTCTGGTGAGCTAAGAGAGATTTCCGTATGCAAGCTGCACATACTACCTTTTTATAATTTTTAAAATATCACCTGCTTATGCTTCATGACGTGTAACGTTATTGCTAGTCTTGTTTTGCCATGTACAAAATAGTCTGTCTTGCTCGCTTCACTGTTGTAACTATATTTTTGCCCTAGTCATCTGTACTTACAGAAACAGTTCAGGATGAAGTGACATCAACACAAAGATCTGCGAGAAGTGCGGCATGGCCATTACCGAATGATTATGGATTGGAATTGGAATGTGCTGATGCTCTCGAGCATCAACTAGAGGTGGCAAGACAACGTGTACATGATTCTGAATGTACAATCAACAAGTTGAGACTGGACATGCAGGTATTAGATGCAGGAGTCAAAAAAATGAAACAAGACACTGAGGTAACAACAAAGGAATTTGAGATTTTGCGGACTAAAATTTGTGCTATCTAAATCCGGCCAATCCTATTTTCTTAAGAGATTATAGTTCAAATGGTAAGTTATGTTGATGCGCGTCCATGATGTATGAGCTGTATTTGCCCAGTGTATGTAATTTGCTGTTTGTGTATGATTTATTATCACTGGTGCCGAACCATAATGCCCAAAGGGTATAATCTGATGTAATTTCTTTATTGTATAGTGTAGGATTATTCTACGTTTCTATGCCTTAGTCTCTTTATTGTATATTGTATGTTTTTTAGAGGTGATAGTATAGAGTAGGATAATTCTTTGAATATGCTATATCGTTCAAACGGGGGCCAACTCGCCCAAACATTATAGTGACCATGGCCCTCCACAGGCCGTACGATCCATGGTCCATCTAAGGGACGAACGATCCATGGCCTTCTATGGCCGTCAGATCCGTGGGCCTTCTATCGGCTGTCGGATCCGTGGGCCTTCTATGGGCCATCGGATCCATGGGCCTTCTATGGGCCGTCGGATCAATGGGCCTTCTATGGCCGTCAAGTCAATGGGCCTTCTACGTCCCGTAGGATCCATGGGCCTTCTACGGGCCGTCTCATCTATGGGCCTTGTACGGGCCGTATAAGGGGCCGTAAACAGGATAGAGTGGAAATCATACGTTTTATGGGCTGACCATAACGGGCCGTTAATACGCCATATTTGATGATGCTATGAAAATGGCCCAACAGATTAACGGGCCGCAAACGGGCCGACTGTATCCACGGGCTGAATTTGGCCCACAAGCAGAAAACGCCAGTAACGGGCCGTAAGTAACTGAATGCTGGAAATGAGCCCAAGAATAAATGGGCCCTTAGAAGGCCGAAAGGTAACACGGGCTGGAAACGACCCAATGGAATAATGGGCCGCTAATGGGTATAAAGCGATACACTATTTATTACAGGCCGGTTTCACCACGGGCCATTAATGGGCCAAGAATTACAAAGGGACTCATATGGGCCGAAATACGTCATGGGCCATACATGGGCCGGAAGTTAAAACGGGCTGGAATTATATTGGACAGCCCAGATGACGCTACTGGGCCTAATTCGGATAGGCCGTAAACGGGACCTGGGTTATCGGGCTGTAAATGGGCTATATGCGAACATGCCGTTAACAGGCTTGCCGTGGGCCGGCCCGCCACCTTTTGACCAAGTCAAACGGGCCGGCCTTTTCACAGGAATGGGCCTCTGTTGGGCCGTGCCACGTGTTAACGTATCATAGGCGCTTTGGGTCCAATGAGTGGATGACATCTGTCCCTACGGTGAGCTGACATGTGTTTCCTCCAGCCAATGATGATTTTACACGTGGAAAATCCCCATTTGTCGTGGTTTTGTCACGGCAGATGTCCTCATGAAAGGACTTAGTCGTGGAGCCATCTCTACGGGTTAGCTTAAAGGGGTTAAAGCGGACAAGGGACGCAAGAGAGTTTTATACTAGTTCGGCCCCTTACGATGAAGGTAAAAGCCTACGTCTAGTTGTGATGGGATTATTGGAGTTTCGATGACCAGGGAGTGAATATGCTTGCCTGAGTCTCGAGTTGTTGTTTTCTGTCCCTGAACCGCCGCCGGGTCATCCCCTTATATACACGGGTGGACGTCCGGCCGGTTTACAGAGTTCGGAGGCCGGCTCATACAAGTGTCCGGCTCGGTCTCTTTCTTTCCCTAACTTACAACACAAGTTATACATCTATGGAGGTTTACAACCATGGGCCCTAATCCGCCTCTGGGCTCTGGGCCTCTAAGCTTTAATAGTAGAGCGCCATCTTCTTTATCTTCATGGGCTTCAGTATGGAGGAACGTGAACCGGCCCCTCCTGGGCGGTTTACACTCAGTAGTTATATCCCCAACATTAGGCCCCAGATTGATTTGAACCTGTTCATGTCAATCTTCAACACTTAGAAATATTCCTTGAACACTTTCTTGCAGTCCTCATAAACCGTCGAGATGTCTTCTCCTTGTAAACTTTGGTAAACTGCCATGACGTCATGTTCTGAAATCGTAATAAGTCATTATGATGTCATCCTTGCATAAAAAGATTCCCTTCATTTAATCTCCCGAAGATCGAGGTGATAGCTGCGCCCCCTCTTGTCGCTTCAGGCTCCTCGATTTTCGCGCTTGCCGCTTATCCTCTTGCCTTTATAAATAAGACCAGGGGGTCCTTCCATTTCCCCCCTTGCCTCTTCACATCTTCTTCCTCCTCGTGACCTCGAAGAGCTCAAGCACCGCCGCCGCCGTCGATCCTTGAATCTGCACCGACTAGGCCGCTGCATCAACCTGTTCGTACCAGAGCTCTTGCGACGCTCCTCCGCCGCCACGTGGCCCTTGTAAGTACTCATTTCCTCAATTTACCGAATCTGCATTAGAGTTTCAAAAGTTCTTCGGTGTTCATCAGCGTTCATTGGTGTTTATCTGCCTTCTCTCAGCATTTTCTTGAATCTGGCTAGCCCTGACAGCTTTATCCTTGTAGCCGAAGCCGTAGTTTTAATCTACCCTGCCATAGCCTCTTATTGTTCCTAGATAGATCTCATCTGGACTGTTATTGTTCCACCATCGCCATTTTTAGGGCTCAGAAAATTTTTCTTTACTAGGCCGTGGCAGATCCAAAATTATAATGCCATCTTGCAAAACCTGTTTCTCCAGTACTTAGTAATTTTCAGATATGCTTCTTCCACTTGTAGGCGGTTTAACCTTAAGAAAATGACAATCCGCTAGTTACCATTAGCCCTCGCGTAAACCGCCATCTTATCTTGAGCACCCATATCCGGTTTATAGTGCATATATGTTTGAATTAATTCCCCCGGGTTAACACCGGTTTATGTACATCAATCTTGAACCGTAAACCGGCTTTTGCACTTCCTTTACTGATGTTCTTTAAGAATGGCCAAGCAATTACTTCAGTAACCGGGTTCCTTCCTGCATCACAGAGACTCAACTCAATGGGTATGTTCTAACAGGCGCTTTAGCCAAGAAAGAGGTTATTCATTGGCGAGTCCCTGGCCCTGAGTGCCCTCCTGAACCTCAAGATGGAGAAGTGGTGGTATTTATGCAGCATCTAGATCGGGGATTTAGCCCTCCCAGATCAAAGTTTTTCCGAGATGTGCTCGCCAACTTCCAACTCCACCCTCAAGACATTGGACCGAACTCTGTGTCCAATATATGTAATTTCCAAGTGTTCTGTGAAGTTTACCTTCAAGAAGAACCGACTGTTGAGCTTTTCCGAGACTTTTTCCACTTAAACTGCCGAACTGAATTTTCTAACGGCCCCAACACTGAACTTGGTGGAGTGTCAATTCAGAAAAGAAAAGAAGTTGATTTTCCTCATGCCAAACATCACAGCCACCCCAAAGATTGGAACCAAACATGGTTCTATTGTCGGAATACTGCTCCTGCTGAACAAAACCCTCTGCCGGGTTACCGTGCTCACCGGCACAGCAATGGCCACCCACTACCTCAACGACTCACTTCCAAAGAAGGACAAATTTATGCACCTCAACTCGCCAAGCTCCGGGCTTTCCTAGCCAACGGTTTAACCGGTGTTGACCTCGTTCGTTGCTGGGTTTCATGGGGTATCTTGCCTTTAAGCAGCCGTACCAGGTTGATGCATGAGCATACCGGGGACATCAAGGACCCTCAACGGCGCCATGAGATTGAAATAACCGATGATGAAGTCACTGAGGCTGTCAAGAAAATGCTGGATGAACCGATCGCTGAATGCAGCAAAACTGGGTTGCATCCCTTGAACACCTCCAACAAACTGCCAGCGGTAAAAAAATTTCATTCTTCTGCTCTTCTGATCCGTCTCCACTTTAACATGGTTCTGATGATTCTTTGTTTATTCTTACAGGCCAAGGACCCTTTCTGGAAAAGGAAAACTCTGGATAAACCGTCAAAAACTCAAGAGAAACCGGCGAGGACTTCTCGTGGCAAGGCCGTCAAGAAGCCAGCCAAGAAGAAAACCACCGAGTCCTCTGAACCGCCCGAAGATGTTGATGATTCGGAACAAGAGGTAGAACTTGACTCCCTTGGCTCATTTTTATTAGACCTTATTGACAACGACCATTACTAGGATGATGCGGAAGCTAGCCGTGCTGACAATGTTGAGGTAATCTCCCTTTCCTTCACTTCCGATCTTGTGCCAGTAAGAAAAATCCGTCGCGTAGTCCGGAAAGTGAAGCATTCACATCCTTTCCCTCATTTGGATCCACAGCGTCCTGAAGCTCGTCGCACAACCCGGCATAGTGGCTAGCAAGTCACTTCCTCCGGTTTACCAGACACTCCACTCCGGAAGCGTCGTGCAGAGGTCTTGTGTAATTCTATCAAGTCTTATCCCTTGGCAGGTTACTTCCGGTACCCTCTTAATCCATCTGACTCAAATTATCAGGTGACTTCTAACTCCTCGTCTGGCGATTCATCAACCACGCAAATGCCTCCCCTGAAAACCGTCCCTGGGTACGTATAATAATGTTAACATTGTCGTCTTGCGCCGGTTCACCATACTAATCATCTATTGTCAATTTGCAGTGCCAAAGCCCGTTTTAGTAAGAAAGCAAAGACCAATGCACCTACTGATGATATTGAACCGGATAGGATCTCAGAAGGTGCTGGCAGAGATGTTGATATCGCCATGGATGATCCGGTGCCACAAAGGCAGGCCACTGATGCTGATCCGCCTGAAGTCAATCCGGCAAGCCCTCATATCAATCCATCAAGTCCGCAAGCCAATCCTCCACATCCAACTGCTGATCCGCCAAGCCCTGCCAAGACCGCAGACAAAACGGCAAGCTCAAATGCAGCAACTGATGACGTTGTGATTACTGGGACTGGCTATAATTCTCCTGGTAATCCTGTCACTTTGGCAAAGCACAGTGCCAAGGTGGAATCTGCTGCTGATGAGAAAGGCAAGTGGAAAACTGATGTGTTGAACTATGCTCATCTCCCCGCTCAGGAACTTCATTCTGGATACTTAAACCACCTTTACACAAGCCGTGATTATGAGGCCGGTTTGGTCAACTTGATGAAGGAGCGTTATGAGGTAACTCAGACACTTCATAAATTTATTTATACTGTATGACTCCATTGTAGCCCCCAAGGGCCGGTTTATCTCTTCAAGATGAATCGGGACTTTCTGTTTCAAACTTGTCTTTGTTGAATTCCTTCATCTTTGAGTTTTCTGATCAAATATACATTAGCCCCCAAGTGCCAAGATTAATACTTGTATTGAGCTTTGGGACTTTGAATGATAGTTAATTAAAAAGCAATCCACATTAGCCCCCAAGTGCCAAGCGTATAACTTGTTATGTGCTTGGGATTTTGAGAAAAAATCATTAACATCTCTATCATTTGTCTTGTGTAGGCTGACTTAAATGTCAAAGATTCCCAGATTGCTGAGCTTCAAGAAAACATTAAATCCCAGCAAGCCGAAGCCTCCAAGGACAAAGATGAACTGAAGGGCGCTTTGACTTCCATGGAACAAATGAAGGATGGCTTTAAAAGTGAACGGGCGTATTGGGAGATAGAGAAAACTTCTCTCTTAAAGCGGGCCAAAGATGCTGAAGCAGCCCTCAAACCGGTTGCAGAGGAGCTAACCGGGTTGAAACATCAAATCAATGCTATGACTTCAGCAATTTTTGGTATGTACCATTTAACAACATCATCCTTAATCACTTGTGAAATTGGCCGGTTTAACAGGAACTTCTTAAACCGTTGCAGGTAGTCGTATTGCTTATCTAGGTTCTGACATGCGGATGAAGTTGAAGGCAGCATATACACTGGTAGAACAATTGTACACTGGCGCGCAACGAGTCATCTGTGCGGCCTCCTTCAACAAACCGGCACCAACATTGATCAAGGATACCTTGAACAAATTATCCATGACTACAGCCTAGATGGAAGAGATGAAGCGATCTGCTGCAAGGGCTAGCGCTTTGACAGCGCTGGCACGGGCCAAAGCATGGATTGCCGATCTTGATCCGGCAGACATCGCAAAGGGTTATCCTAGTCAACAGGAGGACGGATAGGACTTTGACAATGAAGCCCTCAAAGTCTTGACCAAAGAGATGCGCCAACTGGCAAGCCAATTGGCTGAGGAGGCTGATTTATCTGTCTATCGGTCCAGCTATGATGCGGACAACAAACATGTTGATGCAGCTGTGAAGGAAGCACAGAACCTGATCCCTCCAATCCGTAAGCACACCTATGCCCCTGACATTGAACCGTCTAACCTTATAAGCAACGAAGCTATCTTTCAAGCCTTAACCAGGATTGATTGGACCACCCTTGACTTCCAGCCACTTGGTGAGGAAGAGGAGGAGGCTGAACCGATGCGTGATGATCCTTCAACTTCACGTCAGCCTGATGCTGAGTCATAATCCGCCAGCCGGTTTAATTTTCACAGATAGTGTTTGTGAGCAACAAACAATTATTCTTTTGGGCATCAAAAGCGCCGTGTAATAGGCTAGTTGAAATACTGTGTTCTGCCATCGTGCACTGCTACCTGATTTTGTTAATCCGGCATGATTGGTGCTATACATGTTTGATTTGCCTTGGTATTTCCCGGAAAATCCTGCCTTCTGCATGTTAAACACTTAAACATCTCCTGGCGGTCTACCGCCGGACGGGTTATGATATTCAATGTAGAGCCAGAATCTTTATAACCAAGGTTATAAAATACTGAAATATGAAATATATCATACCTGCGATATTAAATCACTTTTGTTGGTTGACCAACTTGCTTAGTAAGGGTGACAACCCAAACTTTGAATATTCTGAGAACGCCCACCGCATTATGCTGGTACGTGATAAGTCATGCCGGGTTATGATAAACACCAGATGATCATCCTGACGACTTATTGTCAATACCAGACCGGAAAGATGCCGATTCATCTTTGATTGTCGGCTTAACAGCTGATAACTGTAAACCACACCGGGTTAAGAAACACCGGGTTGTGGTGAAGACATATAGTCTGACCGGGCCAAGAGACACCGGTTTACCTTAAAACTTTATCAACAGAAATAACACTTGCAAAAACAAAATCAAATAAAAATTTGTAGTCAAGGCTTTTCTAGGGCTGCCAGGCCCAAATGCGAGGCTTTTCGTGGGCTTCTAGGCCACTGAGTTAAACCATTTAACAAAGTCTTTTAAGATGGACTTCCAACTAACCAACCGTTGTTTTAACTTTGACAAGTTCAGGGTCTCTATGAGAGTAACTTGTCAAACGTTCGGCGGGTCATGCCAGGATTACCTGGATAGAAGTGTCTTACTTGATGAAGGCAGGTTAACCCGGGGTTTTAGGTGAATACACCAGGCTTCCAAGCCGTGGGTCGATACCCAGTTAGAAGGGTGCTTTCAAACTCTTTGTTACTTTACACAAAGAGCCCCCAAGTAACTTTGTGAGCTATGCTCAATGGGTGCCTATGTTTGAGTTGCGCTTTTAGCAACAATACTCCCTTTGGCCCCTTGGGTGCGAAGCTCCCAAGCTGTATTGTGGCATGATAGCCGGTTTAATGGACAAAATAGGACATCGCTTTGCAAGCAGAAGCCCCCTTGTAACCAAGAAAAATAGAAAGAAACAGCAGAGGCCCTACTTGTAGCAAGGATGCCGGTTTATTATATTAATCATAATATATACATTGTCAAAATATGTACATAATAAGAGCCTATGGCTCAGGTGTAGTAAGGCCGAAGAAGAGCGATATTCCACGGCCGACGGGTCTCCTCCTCCGATTTGCTTGAGTCTTTGTGCTCGCGAACGTCGATGAGGTAGTATGATCCGTTGTGCAGATTCTTGCTGACCACAAAGGGCCCTTCCCAAGGTGGGGATAACTTGTGCATATCGGTCTGATCCTGGATGAGCCGGAGAACTAAGTCGCCTTCTTGAAAGGTTCTCGTCCTAACCCGGCGACTGTGATAACGCCGCAGGTCTTGCTAATAAACCGCCGAACTAGCCAATGCCATGTCCCTTTTTTCATCTAACAGGTCCAGTGCTTCTTGATGTGCTTGTTCGTTGTCCGCTTCAACATAATTGGAAACCCGGAGCGAGTCATGACCAATATCACTTGGAAGCACCGCTTCTGCCCCCGTAAACCATGAAGAAAGGCGTATACCCTGTAGATCGGTTTGGGGTGGTGTTTATGCTCCATAACACAGATGGTAGCTCTTCCACCCAACAACCCGGTGTCCGCCTCAAAGGGACCATAAGCCGGTGTTTGATACCCCTTCAAGATTTCTTGATTAGCTCTCTCAGCTTGACCATTAGATTGGGGGTGAGCCACAGATGCAACATCAAGCCGGATGTGCTCTTGTTCACAAAAATCCTCCATCTCGCCTTTGGAGAGGTTCGTACCATTATCTGTGATAATGCTGTGTGGAAAACTGAAACGGAAGATCACCTTTTTGATGAATTGAACCGCCGTGGCTACGTCACACTTGCTTACTGGCTCCACTTCAACCCGTTTGGTAAACTTGTCAACCGCCACCAACAGGTGGGTCTTCTTATCCTTAGATCGCTTGAAGGGCCCGACCATATCAAGCCCCCAAGTAGCAAACGGCCAGGTGATGGGAATCATCCATAGCTCCTGAGCTGTCGTCGTGAGAATTTCTGACAACCATCGCATCGCCTTACCAAGTCCTCCGCATCAGCATGAGCCGTCAGCCAATAAAAGCCATGACGAAACGCTTTAGCAACCAAATATTTTGAACCGGTGTGATGACCACAGTCCCCTTCATGGATCTCTCGTAGAATCTCACGACCTTCTTCAGGAGAAACACAACGTTGGAACGCACCAGAAACACTGCAATGGTGTAACTCGCCGTTGTGAACAATCATGGACTTAGATCGCCCGACTATCTGCCTGGCCAAAACTTCATCTTCTGGCAACTCGCCCCGGTTTAGATACGCCAAGTATGGAACCATCCAATCCGGAATGATATGTAAAGCAGCCACCAACTGTGCCTCTGAATCAGGAATAATGAGGTCCTCCTCTGTAGGCAGTTGAACCAACGGGTAATGCAGGACATCCAGAAAGGTATTGGGTGGTACCGGCTTACGCTGAGATCCCAGCCGACTTAAAGCATCAGCTGCCTCGTTTTTGCGCCGATCAATGTGCTCCACTTGATAACCCTTAAAGTGACCAGCCACAATATCCACCTCGCGTTGGTAAGCCGCCATGAGCGGATCCTTGGAATCCCAAGCACCTGAAACTTGCTGGGCTACCAGATCCGAGTCTCCAAAGCATCGCACTCGGCTTAAGTTCATCTCCTTAGCCACCCGAATACCATGGAGTAAAGCTTCATACTCAGCTGCATTGTTAGTACAAGGGAACATTAAGCAAAGAACATAATGAATTTTATCACCTCGAGGGGAAGTAAGGACAACTCCAGCCCCCGATGAAAGCACAAGTGCTCCCTAGGTGGTTTTGGTAATTAATGTCAACATATCTCTCGTTGGACTAACACTTTTATCTAGTATGTTTCAGATAAGTTCAACAATGGAGTGGCATGGACTAAATGATGTGGGAACCCCTTCAAGATGCTAAGGACAAAGGATTGGCTCAAGCTTCAAGCTCAAGACTCTTCATTTTATATTTTAGTGATCCAAGATCACATTGAGTCTATAGGAAAAGCCAATACTATCAAGAAGGGATGAGGTGTTGCTTAATGAGTTTCTTGCTCCATGGTGCTTAGTGATATGCTCCAAAAACCCTCAACTACTTTCCCACTTCCACACATATGTCCTAAACCTAAAGTCAAAATCGGTCCCACCGATTCTTTCTATCCGGCGCCACCGAGTTCAAATGTCTTAGCCACTGCCACAAACCCTAGGCAAACCGGTTTCACCGATAGGGATCTCGGTCTCACCGAGATGGGACTGTAATCTCTCTGTGTATGTCCATTACCAAAATCGGTCTCACCGATTTTGTGCAATCGGTACTACCGAGATTACAATGTAAACTCTCTGGTTAACTTATTACCAAAATCGGTCCCACCGAGTTTGAGTAATCGGTCCCACTGAGTTTACCTGACCAACTCTCTGGTTAGCTAATTACCAAAACTGGTCTCACCGAGTTTGTGTAATCGGTCTCACTGAGATTATGTTATTCCCTAACCCTAACCATATCAGTCCTACCGAGTTGCATGTCAGTCCCACCAAAAACACTAACGGTCACTAGGTTTACTGAATCGGTCCGACCAAGTTTGTTGATTCGGTCCCATCGAGTTTGGTAAATTGTGTGCAACGGTTAGATTTTGTGTGGAGGCTATATATACCCCTCCACCTCCTCTTCATTCGTGGAGAGAGCCATCAGAACAAACCTACACTTCCAACTTACCAGTTCTAAGAGAGAACCACCTACTCATGTGTTGAGGCCAAGATATTCCATTCCAACCACATGAATCTTGATCTCTAGCCTTTCCCAAGTTGCTTTCCACTCAAATCTTCTTTCCACCAAATCCAAATCCTGTGAAGAGAGTTGAGTGTTGGGGAGACTATCATTTGAAGCACAAGAGCAAGGAGTTCATCATCAACACACCATTTGTTACTTCTTGGAGAGTGGTGTCTCCTAGATTGGCTAGGTGTCACTTGGGAGCCTCCGACAAGATTGTGGAGTTTAACCAAGGAGTTTGTAAGGGCAAGGAGATCGCCTACTTCGTGAAGATCTACCGCTAGTGAGGCAAGTCCTTCGTGGGCGACGACCATGGTGGGATAGACAAGGTTGCTTCTTCATGGACCCTTCGTGGGTGGTGCCCTCCGTGGACTCGCAAGAACCGTTACCCTTCGTGGGTTGAAGTCTCCATCAACGTGGATGTACGATAGCACCACCTATCGGAACCACGACAAAAACATCCGTGTCTCCAATTGCGTTTGAATCCTCCAAACCCTTCCCTTTACATTCTTGCAAGTTGCATGCTTTACTTTCCGCTGCTCATATACTCTTTGCATGCTTGCTTGTTATCTATTGTGAATGTTAAACTTGTGCCTAAACTCAACTTAAACCTTAAGAAGTTAAAAACTGCTACTTTGGTACTTAGTGTCTAATCACCCCCCCTCTAGACACCTCTTCTCAGGATCCTACAAGTGGTATCAGAGCATTGGTCTCCATTGCCTTGGTTTAATCACCATTGGAGGAAGATGGATGAGTCTACTTTGGGGAGTCTTAGACATAGAGTGCCTATTCTTGATGGAGAGTATTTTCATGAGTGGAAAAATGAGATGCTTGTAATTTTCAATCAATGTCATTTGAACAAGTACATTGCTAGCCCTTGTGCACCTCATGTTGATCCTATGCATCCTACCCTTGATGAATCAATTGACATGATTAGGAATCTTAGAATTGTTAATCTTATCACTAGAGGCTTCCCTAGAAACTTAATTAGAAACTTGCCTACTCTTGAGTGTGCCTACACTATATGGAAATTTCTTGAGGAACGCTTTCCAAATTATTCCTTGAAAAATCTAGATGAGATTCTCTATAAGTCTATTGCCTTGAGTAAGATGAATACTAGTGATCCTATGTTTGGTGATCGTCTATTTGAACTTACAAACCTTATGCGTGCCAAAGGAGATGTTGGAATTATTGGTGATATTATTTCCGAAGCAAGATCATTGTCAAACTCACTCTAACGAATTACCCTCTCTAGGACTTGATCCACCACATGACAATGTTGAACATGGATACTATGATGAGGATGATGATAGTGATTTCGATCTTGATGATGCAATGAGAAATTTTTGTCTTATGGCAAATCTTCGGGGATACATGTCAGGAGGAAAGGAATGGGTTCTTGACAGTGGATGTACCGATCACATGATCGGAGATAAAGACATGTTTCGCGAGCTTGCTGAAAATGATAGTCCTCGAAAGTATGTCACTTTCGGTGACAACTCAAAGGGTAAGGTGGTTGGCCTCGGTAAGGTGGCCATCTCACATGATAGCTCCATTCATAATGTTATGCTTGTTGAATCTCTTGGTTACAACTTACTTTCAGTATCTAGACTTGCTGATTTCGGTTTCAATGTCCTATTTACTGAAGTAGATTGCCAAGTGTTTCGTCGAGACAATCATAAAATGGTCTTTACCGGTATAATGAGAGGTGATCTTTACATTGTTGATTTCTCTAAAAAGGCACAACCTAAAACTTGCTTCATTGCTAAATCCTCAAAAGGTTGTTTATGGCATAGATGACTAGGTCATGTTGGCATGCGAAACCTTGACAAGCTTATTAAAGGAAATCATATCCTTGGAGTTAACGATGTCATATTTTATAAGGATAGACTTTGCAGCGCTTGTCAGGCAGGTAAACAGGTTGGAGGAAGGCATCCCGTGAAGAACATCATGACCACAAGGAGGCCACTCGAGCTACTTCATATCAATCTCTTTGGTCCCAACGCTTACAAAAGCCTCGGTGGAAATTCTTTTGGTCTAGTTATAGTTGATGATTTTTCAAGATTTACGTGGGTATTCTTTCTCGATGATAAATCGCAGGTCCAAAAGATCTTAAAAAACTTCGCTAGGAAGGCCCAAAATCAGTTTGAAGTAAAGATCAAGAAGGTTCACAGCGACAACGGAACGGAGTTCAAGAACGCAAATGTGGACACCTTTCTTGATGAAGAAGGGATTTCACACGAGTTCTCGGCTACGTACACACCTCAACAAAATGGAGTTCTTGAGAGGAAGAACCGGACGCTCATCTAAATGGCGAGAACGATGCTTGATGAGTACAAGACACCGAAGCACTTTTGTGCAGAAGCAGTTGAGACAGCTTGTCATGCAACAAATCCCTTGTATCTTCACAAGCTACTCGGCAAGACGGCATACGAGCTCCTCACCGGTAACAAACCCCAAGTTGGATACTTTCGAGTATTCGGCTCAAAGTGTTACATTCTTGATAAGCATCGTCGTTCAAAATTTGCTCCTAAGTCACATGAAGGATTCCTACTAGGTTATGGCTCAAACTCTCACACTTACCGTGTCTACAACAATTTCACCCGAAAGGTTGAAGAGACGGTAGATGTGAAGTTTGATGAATCTAACGGATCGCAAGTAGAGCAATTGCCAATTGATGTAGGAGACAAAGATCCTTCGGAAGCAATCCAAGACTTGTCTATTGGCAAGGTCCGTCCAACGGAGGTGAAGGAGAGTACCTCGTCCGTTCAAGTGGAAGCTTCTACTTCACGACAAGGTGAACCAAGAGTTGATATGGAAGCATCCACAAGTGGGACACACCAAGATGAAGAAAACGAGGAAGTGCATCAAGATGAACGCCAACAACCTCCTTCTCCACCTCGATGAGAGAACGACAACGCCAACAATGAAGAAGGCCAAGAAGAAGAACAAGATGGAGAAGAAGTTCAACCAAGAACCAAGCAAAATCTTTCACGAGTTCGAGCAAGAATTGCTAAAGACCATCCCGTCGAGCAAATCTACAATGATATACAAACCGGGAGAATCACTCGCTCTAAGACTCGTTTAGCTAACTTTTGTGAAAACTATTCTTTCATCTCTAGCATTGAACCTATGAAGGTCGAATAAGCATTGGAAGATCTGGATTGGATAAATGCTATGCATGAAGAGCTACACAACTTTGAGAGGAACCAAGTTTGGACATTGGTTGAGAAGCCCGACAACAACCACAACATCATCGATACCAAATGTGTGTTTCGCAACAAGCAAGATGAAGATGGACAAGTAGTTCGCAACAAAGCACGTCTAAATCGCCCAAGGCTACACACAAGTCGAAGGTATGGACTATGGTGAGACTTACGCTCCCGTTGCTAGACTTGAGTCCATTTCAAGCATCTTACTTGCTTATGCTAATCACCATGATATCACCTTGTACCAAATGGACATTAAAAGTGCTTTTCTAAATGGTGAAATAGAGGAGGAAGTTTATGTTAAACAACCTCCCGGCTTTGTCAATCCTAAGAAACCAAATCATGTTTACAAACTTCACAAAGCTCTTTATGGTCTTGAACAAGCTCCTAGAGCTTGGTATAAATGCTTGACCAAGTTTCTTCTTGAAAAGGGATTTGAAATTGGGAAAATTGATTCCACACTTTTTAATAAAAGGGTTAATGGAGAATTATTTGTATGCCAAATTTATGTTGATGATATCATATTTGGATCAACTAACCCTCATTTTAGTGAGAAGTTTGGAAAGCTAATGTCGGAGAAGTTTGAGATGTCAATGATGAGTGAACTCAAATTCTTTCTTGGGTTGTAAATCAAGCAAACTAAGGAAGGTACTTTTGTTTCTCAAACGAAGTACACTAAGGACTTATTCAAGAAGTTCAATATGCAAGAGTGAAAAGGTATGTCTACACCCATGCCTACTAGTGGACATCTTGATTCGACCAAAGATGGTAAACCAGTTGATCAAAAGGTTTATCGCTCTATGATTGGCTCATTGTTATACCTATGTGCTTCACGTCCCGATATTATGCTAAGTGTATGCATGTGTGCAAGATATCAAGCTGCTCCTAAAGAATGTCATCTTAAGGTCGTAAAAAGGATAGTGAGATACTTAATTCATACACCAAATTTTGGCAATTGGTATCCTAAGAGGGCCTCCTTCGATCTTGTTGGCTACTCCGACTCGGACTATGCCGGAGACAAGGTTGATAGAAAGTCCACTTCGGGTACTTGTCAATTTCTTGGTAGATCTCTTGTGTCTTGGTCTTCCAAGAAACAAAACTCGGTATCCTTATCTACCGCCGAAGCGGAGTACATTGCCGCTGGTTCATGTTGTGCTCAATTACTTTGGATGACCCAAACTCTTAAAGATTATGGGATATATGTGAAACATGTTCCATTGCTTTGTGACAATGAAAGTGCTATCAAAATTGGTCATAATCCCATACAACATTCTCCAACAAAGCATATTGAAGTTCGTCATCATTTCATTCGAGATCACGTTGCTAAGGGTGACATTAATCTTAAGCATGTTCGCACCGAAAAGCAATTAGCGGATATATTCACTAAACCTCTTGATGAGAAAGTGTTTTGCAGGTTGAGAGGAGAATTGAACATCATTGATGCTTCAAACTTGGAGTAGAAAATCCATTGGATACATGAAAGACATGAGCTTATGACTAATCCATGATATCTCTCTTATGATGAAAATCTTATGTCTTGGATATATTTGCATCTTGCATGTTATCTAACCCATGTAAGTACTTGGTTGAATAAAATTCCATGAGATTGTAATATACTCACATCTTGAGCAATCTCTACATCACCAAGTCTCTACACTAAGGTGGTTGAAGACAAGGAAGCACAGAAACATTCAAACATATCCTTTGACAAATTCTATGTTGAGCTTCATGATTGTCATTTTTGGATACACAAGTGCTCTTCCTTGCAAGAACTAACCCATGTAGGTTGATGGACTCAAATTCCAAGTGGTGCTCCCAACTCTTGATGAGCTACATCAACCTTGGGCAACCCACACAAGTTCAACTACATGATCAACACCACCAACCAAGGTATGTTATTCCATCTTAGAGAAGCTTTACTCTGAGTCATGAGCTAAAGCAACTCAACAAGATGTGAATACATCAAGATGCTTAAACGAAAAATGGCAACCCCATTTTGAGCTTAAACGATGAGTATGACCTATGATCAAGTGATCTCACTTGACTCCTTAGTCATTATACTCTAACATAGGTGACTTTGTCGCCGACCATCTCTAGATGAAGTTCTCTTGTGTTCTTTTCTGTGTTTTTGCATTTGTCTCATGCATATTTGTTTCCCCTTTCAAAAAAAAAACTTCATCTAGATTTCTTTATGTTTGCTCTACATTTTCTACATCCAATTCATTGCATATCATTCAGTTAATTCCTTGCAAATCTTTGTGAGATCTTACTAGTCTAGTGACCTGAGGTGACAAGTGTTTTCCCTGTGATGAACTCGGTTTCACCGATTTGTTGTTTTCGGTTCAACCGAATCCTTTCGGTACAACCGAAGCATACCACTCGGTGCCACCGATTTCACAACAGGAAAAACAGTTTGCCACTTATTATGTGTTTCTTCTGATCCAGCTCCACTCAATGAATCTTGTCCTCTACAAGCATCACATTTTAATTCAGTGCTTTGTGTGGTGACTCAAGGACCAAACCCATTCACCACAAATTTCAGAAGGCCCTTCTTGGAATTGATGTTAAAGGGGGAGAGAGAGATCACATCGAAGCTTATCACTTAGAGAGATCACATCAAAACTTATCACTTCCAAAGGGAGAGAGAGAGATATCCAGGGGAGAGAATACTCAAGGATCCCAGATGCTTGATGTTCAAGAGGAGAGATGCCACATGTCTTTTTGAGGGGAAAGACATGTTCATTTGTGCTTATTTGCATTAGCTCTGTTTATTTATATCTTTCAGCTCTGATTTTCTTTTCCCTATCTTCTCCCAGTATCCCATGCTAGATTCAGGGGGAGCAAGACATCTAAGGGAAAGAAATCTTTTAAAATTCATTGCATACCTTTACCCTTGGGAACATGTCTAATCCAATGTGGTACTTAGTACTCACTCTCTACATGTCATCCCAGTCTTGGTATTCTTGTGGTTTCTTCTGTTTGCTCAGGCTAGTAGATGTACCTGTGTTATCTAACCTTGTTTATGCAGGTTCATTTCACCCTAAGCCAACTCAGGACTACAAGGCAAGTATATGCATCACAGTCATGTGTATGGGGAATTCTTGCTGATGTACATACTGTTTGCAAGGACTCATGAGCATGAAGGTGTTTTCCTTAATATTCTTTGCTCTGATGCATATGGCCAAGATACATGTAACGCATTACCTACTCTATCATGGTTATGCTCTCACATGCCTCTATATTCCATATTCACATGATTGCATACATGTAGGGGGAGCCTATGCATGTTACATGTATTTCCAAAGCTTTACTTGCTATTCTCTACATCTTTATCTAAAGATTTGATGTATGTTGTCATCAATTACAAAAAAGGGGGAGATTGAAAGCACAAGTACTCCCTAGGTGGTTTTGGTAATTAATGTCAACATATCTCTTATTGGACTAACACTTTTATCTAGTATGTTTCAGATAAGTTCAACAATGGAGTGGCATGGACTAAATGATGTGGGAACCCCTTCAAGATGCTAAGGACAAAGGATTGGCTCAAGCTTCAAGCTCAAGACTCTTCATTTTATATTTTAGTGATCCAAGATCACATTGAGTCTATAGGAAAAGCCAATACTATCAAGAAGGGATGAGGTGTTGCTTAATGAGTTTCTTGCTCATCGATTGCTTAGTGATATGCTCCAAAACCCTCAACTACTTTCCCACTTCCACACATATGTCCTAACCCTAAAGTCAAAATCGGTCCCACCGATTCTTTGTATCCGGCGCCACCGAGTTCAAATGTCTTAGCCACTGCCACAAACCCTAGGCAAATCGGTTTCACCGATAGGGATCTCGGTCTCACCGAGATGGGATTGTAATCTCTCTGTGCATGTCCATTACCAAAATCGGTCTCACCGAGTTTGTGCAATCGGTACTACCGAGATTACAATGCAAACTCTCTGGTTAACTTACTACCAAAATCGGTCCCACCGAGTTTGAGTAATCGGTCCCAACGAGTTTACCTGACCAACTCGCTGGTTAGCTAATTACCAAAATCGGTCTCACCGAGTTTGTGTTATCGTTCTCACCGAGATTACGTTATGCCCTAACCCTAACCATATCGGTCCTACCGAGTTGCATGTCAGTCCCACCGAAAACCCTAACGGTCACTAGGTTTCTTGAATCGGTCCGACCGAGTTTGTTGATTCGGTCCCACCGAGTTTTGTAAATTGTGTGTAGCAGTTAGATTTTGTGTGGAGGCTATATATACCCCTCCACCTCCTCTTCATTCGTGGAGAGAGCCATCGAACAAACCTACACTTCCAACTTACCAGTTACGAGAGAGAACCACCTACTCATGTGTTGAGGCCAAGATATTCCATTCCAACCACATGAATCTTGATCTCTAGCCTTTCCCAAGTTGGTTTCCACTCAAATCTTCTTTCCACCAAATCCAAATCCTGTGAGAGAGAGTTGAGTGTTGGGGAGACTATCATTTGAAGCACAAGAGCAAGTAGTTCATCATCAACACACCATTTGTTACTTCTTGGAGAGTGGTGTCTCCTAGATTGGCTAGGTGTCACTTGGGAGCCTCCGACAAGATTGTGGAGTTGAACCAAGGAGTTTGTAAGGGCAAGGAGATCGCCTACTTCGTGAAGATCTACCGCTAGTGAGGCAAGTCCTTCGTGGGCGACGGCCATGGTGGGATAGACAAGGTTGCTTCTTCATGGACCCTTCGTGGGTGGAGCCCTCCGTGGACTCACGCAACCGTTACCCTTCGTGGGTTGAAGTCTCCATCAACGTGGATGTATGATAGCACCACCTATCGGAACCACGGCAAAGACATCCGTGTCTCCAATTGTGTTTGAATCCTCCAAACCCTTCCCTTTACATTCCTGCAAGTTGCATGCTTTACTTTCTGCTGCTCATATACTCTTTGCATGCTTGCTTGTTATCTATTGTGAATGTTAAACTTGTGCCTAAACTCCACTTAAACCTAAAGAAGTTAAAAACTGCTACTTTGGTACTTAGTGTCTAATCACCCCCCTCTAGACACCTCTTCTCAAGATCCTACACCAGAGCCCTCCAATTGCCTGGATCCGTCAAAGTGAATAGTCCAGTATGTACTGTCCGGTTTGTCCTCCGGTATTTGCAACTCTGTCCAATCATTGATGAAATCCACAAGGGCCTGGGATTTGATTGCTATTCAAGGCATATACTTCAAACCGTGTGGTCCAAGCTCAATGGCCCACTTAGCAATCCGGCCAGTTGCCTCCCTGTTCTGGATTATATCCCCCAAAGGAGCAGAACTGACCACTGTGATGGGATGACCTTGAAAGTACTGTTTAAGCTTCCGACTTGCCATAAAAACCCCATACACCAGCTTCTGCCAATGCGGATATCTTTGCTTTGACTCAATGAGCACTTCGCTGATATAATAAACCGGCCTTTGAACCGGGTATTCCTTTCCAGCCTCCTTGCGCTCCACCACAATAGCTACACTGACAGCTCGGGCATTAGCAGCCACATATAACAGCAGTGGCTCCTTATCAACTGGAGCAGCAAGAACCGGCGGTTCAGCCAACTGCTTCTTCAAATCTTCAAACGCCGCATCAAGAAGATCGCTTCCGAACAAAATTATGCATTTTCTTCAACATCTGATACAAAGGGATCGCCTTCTCTCCCAACCTGCTGATAAACTGGCTCAAAGCCGCAATACGACCCGCTAAACGCTGAACATCATTTATACATGCCGGTTCAGCCAGGGATGTGATAGCTTTGATTTTTTCCGGATTAGCCTCAATGCCTGAGTTGGACACCAGAAAACCCAAGAGCTTGCCAGCTGGTACACCAAAAACACATTTAGCTGGATTGAGCATCATTTTATAAACTCTCAGATTATCAAAGGTTTCCTGCAAATCAGATATAAGTGTCTCTGCCTTCCTGGACTTGATCACAATATTGTCCACATAGGCATGAAGGTTGCGCCCAATCTGAGTATGAAGACAATTCTGCATGCAACGTTGATAAGTTGCCTGGGCACTCTTGAGCCCAAAGGGCATAGATACATAACAGAAGGCCCCAAAGGGAGTTATGAAGGCTGTCTTCTCCTTGTCCTTAACTGCGATTTTGATCTGATGATAACCAGAATAAGCATCCAAGAAACTCAAACGTTCACAACCCGCCGTTGCATCAATGATTTGGTCAATACGAGGGAGGGCAAAGGGATCAGCGGGGCAAGCCTTGTTCAAATCTGTGTAATCCACACACATAGGCCAAGTGCCATTTTTCTTAAGTACCAGCACCGGATTAGCCAACCACTCTGGGTGAAACACTTCTACAATGAACCCTGCTGCTAGTAGCCGGGCTACTTCTTCCCCAATGGCCTTACACCGCTCCTCATTAAAGCGGCGAAGAAATTGTCTGACTGGTTTGAACTTCAGATCAACATTAAGAGTGTGCTCAGCGAGTTCCCTCGGTATGCCTGGCATGTCAGAGGGTTTCCATGCAAAGATGTCCCGGTTCTCACGGACGAACTCGATGAGCGCGCTTTCCTATTTCGGATCCAAATTGACGCTGATGCTGAACTGCTTGGATGAATCGCCAGGAACAAAATCAACCAACTTAGTCTCATCAGCCGATTTAAACTTCAAAGCCAGATCACGCTTCGTAGTGGGCTTCTTTAGAGAGGTCATGTCTGCCGGATCAACATTGTCCTTATAAAACTTCAACTCTTCCGTTGCACAAACCGATTCAGCATATGCCGCATCACCTTCCTCACACTCCAGAGCAATCTTGCGGCTACCATGAACCATGATGGTCCTTTTATGACCCGGCATTTTGCGCTGTAGATAAACATAACACGGCCTTGCCATGAATTGAGCATAAACCGGCCGTCCAAACAAAGCATGGTACAGACTCTTGATCTTGACCACCTCAAAGGTTAGCGTTTCGAATCTTGAATCATGATCATCTCCAAGAACCACCTCCAGAGATATCTTACCAACTGGGTAAGCCGATTTACCAGGTACCACACCGTGAAAAACGGTGTTTGATGGTCTAAGGTTCTTATCTGTCAACCCCATATGCCGAAAGGTTTCATAGTACAAGATATTGATATTGCTCCCTCCGTCCATGAGCACATTGGTGTATTTATAACCTCCAACCTGTGGTGCAACCACCAAAGCCAGGTGGCCCGAGTTGTCAACCCGGGGCGGATGATCCTCCCTGCTCCAGACAATAGGCCACTCAGACCAGCGTAGGTAACAGGGCACTGCCGGTTCAACAGAGTTTATCGCCCTTTTATGGAGCTTCTGATCGCGCTTGCACAAGATGGTAGTGAAAACATGATACCGTCCACCGTTTAACTGCTTCGGGTTACTCTGATAACCCGACTGTTGCTGATTCCCCTGATTACCTTGCTGATTGTTGCCACCTTGGTTATTTTGATTGCCCTGATTACTCTGAAATCCTGAGCTTGAACGGCCACCACCGTAACCCGGCCCGTGAAATCCTGGACCGGAACCTCCAGGTGGACCCTGATCATACCGGAAAAGATCAGAGTTTTTGAATTCCCTCATGATGTGGCAATCCTTCCAAAGGTGCGTGGCTGGAGCCTCCTTTGTCCCGTGCTTTGTGCAGGGCTGGTTTAACAAGCGTTCCAGATTCATTCCTCCACCACGCTGGGGCGGTTTACCCTTACGGCGCTGCGTATTACCCTGCATACTGGTGTTAGCCACAAAATCAAATTGTCCGCCTTACGCTTACCACTGTTTTCGTGACCCGCCGTGTTGTGGTGCTGCCCCTTGGTGTTGCCGCTCTTCTTTCCCTTCCCTGTCTTATCATCATCCGACTCGGGATCCTTGGTACTATCAGAGTTAGCATACTTTACTAAAGCGGCCATGAGGGTTCCCATGTCAGTACAATGGCGTTTCATCCGTCCCAACTTCAACCTCAAAGGCTTAAACCGGCAATTGCCATCCAAAGTTAGAACTGCGGTGTCAACGTTGATGCGATCCGATGAATGCAAAATTTCCGAGACCCGGCGCACCCACTGGGTTGTTGATTCTCCTTCCTCCGGTACACAGGCGGCTAAGTCCACAATCGACATGGGCTGCTTGCATGTATCCTTAAAATTCTGGACATACCGGGCTCTCAACTCGGCCCGTGATCTGATAGAGTTAGCTGGTAGACTCTTTAACCAAGTACGAGCCGTCCCTTCTAGCATCATGGTGAAGTACTTCGCACAAGCTGCGTCATCCACATCTAGCATCTCCATGGCCATCTCATAGCTTTCAACCCATGTCTCTGGAGGCAAATCGGCGGTATAATTTGGCACCTTGTGCGGGCCCTTGAAATCTTTGGGTAGGCGTACGTTGCATAACGCTGGGATGAGGCACGACACCCCCAAAGAGCTAGAGGTAACTCCTGGCTCTCTCAACGTGGTTGGATGAACCGGAGTAGGCTGACGAGCTTCATACTGCGCTCCTAACTCGGCCTCCCTGCATGCACGAGCCCGGTCCACCACCTCCTGAGCATCACCAGCACCCCTGCCGGGTTGTGGCCGCAGGGCGGCTTCCGGTTTCCCGCATTGCTTGACAAAGCTGGTTCATCCATACGCCTACTATAACTCCGGCTTAGACGAGGGGTGGCATGAACCCGATCACGACTATATGAATAAGCCTCCTGTTGCACCAAGGCTGTCCGAAGAAGCTCCTTAACCCGACACATCTCGACCGCTGCCGGAGAATCGCCTTCAATTGGGATAGCCTCCAGCCGTGAAGCGGCAGCAACAAGATTGTCCATTGGAGTAGAATAATGACCCGGCGGCGTTGGGACAGGCTGTGTCACATTGTTCTGTCGAGGCGGATCCATCAAACGGGGTTGAACCGGAGCCCCCGCTCCAGGTGCCTCCGCCCGGTTTGTTACCGGCGGGTTACTGGTCCCTGCACCTGGGGTGCCAAAGAGGTTCCTAGCATCATAAACCGGAGGCAGGCGAGACCGGTGCCTTCTCCTTAGGACTTCGTGCGATGCATTCTGATCCAGCATAAGCCGGTAAGCCTGTGCATCCACAGCGGCTCGCTCCGTGGCCATCCTGGCATCCTCAGCTGCCAAATCGGCCTTGGCCTGAGTAATCTGATCCTTTACTTTCGCGATTTCCGCATTGTGCGCATCCTGATCTGCCGGGTTAACCTCCGCTATCAGTGTTGCCAACGGATCAAATAGATCAGATAAAACTTGAGCTGGAGGCCGCATAGGGCCTCTGCCCTGCCTGCCGTTGCTGCCGCGGTTGAAGAGTGAAGCGCCGGCTGTGTACCAGCCATGAAGATTCTAACCCGGTTTGGCAGATCAGAGGGGTCCGGAATACTGTCGTCATTGGAACAGCCTCCAATCCGGCCATCTTGCAGCTGATATAATGACTCGGTCTCTCCGGTTGATGACTCGTCATCGGAATATACGACGGTTTCACCACCAGATTCCGATCTGTCCTCCCACGAAGGCACGCTTTATGGCAGGCTTGACCCGGGCAGATCGCGCACGCTGAGCCATTTCGATGAGGTCAGTGCAGATGTCCGGCTCAGGGCCCGGCTCGCCGATCTTGCCAATGAAAATGTGTATGCCACCAAAGGGGACCCGGTACCCGTACTCGATTGAGCCGGCCTCGGGGCCCCACCCTGCATCGTCGATGTAGAGCTTGCCGTGACGACTTTTGGTCATCCGGCCCACAGCGTAACCCTTGAGTCCTTCGAAGCTACCCTCCAAGAACGTGAAACCATCGTGCGATAGCCCCACGGTGGGCGCCAACTGTCGTGGTTTTGTCACGACAGATGTCCTCATGAAAGGACTTAGTCGTGGAGCCATCGCTACGGGATAGCTTAAAGGGGTTAAAGCGGACAAGGGACGCAAGAGAGTTTTATACTAGTTCGGCCCCTTACGATGAAGGTAAAAGCCTACGTCTAGTTGTGATGGGGTTATGTCACGCCCAATATGCGACCCTATCCAAAAGGAACTCGAAGGTCCCACCAGGGATAGACCCACATATTGAAACGCTTTTGCAAGGTGGATATCATTACATCAACATCATATACAAGATCAACATCCGACTACGGATGAAACATAAACAGAAGCTCAAACGACATCCACCCTGCTAGCCCAGGCTGCCGACCTGGAACCTATCCCCTGATCGAAGAAGCAGAAGAAGAACTCCAAAACAAGCAACATCGCTCTCACGTCATGATCATCGCAAACCTGTACCTGCAACTGGTGGTGTAGTAATCTATGAGCCACGAGGACTCTGCAATCCCATTTCCATGGGTATCTTTAGTAGCAAAGCTTAATGGGAAAGGAAGGGATAAAGTGGTGAGGTTGCAGCAGTGGCTAAGCATATATGGTGGCTAACATACGCAAATGAGAGCGAGAAGAGAAACAAAGGAACGGTCGTCAACTAGTAATGATCAAGAAGTGATCCTGAACTCCTACTTACGTCGAGACATAACCCGAAACCGTGTTCTCCTCTCGATCAACCCGAAAAGAGACACTCACGGTTACGCATACGGTTGGTGTATTTTAGAAGAGTTTGCTTCAAGTTTACTACAACCGGATATTAACAAATTCCCATCCGCCACATAACCGCTGGGCACGGCTTTCGAAAGTTTAAACCCTGCAGGGGTGTCCCAACTTAGCCCATGATAAGCTCTCGCAATCAATGAAGGATATTCCTTCTCCCCGGGAAGACCCGATCAGTCTCGGAATCCCGGCTACAAGACATTTCGACAGCAATAAAACAAGACCGACAGGACCTCCCGGCGTGCCGACATCCTGATAGTAGCCGCGCGTATCTCGTCTCAGGCCACGACCGGATGAGCAGTACGTACGGCAACCGACGATACCCCAAGTTGCCTAGGGGCGGCACCGCAAGTGGCTCTAGTTTGGACCAACACTTAGACAAGCATTGGCCCGGGGGGGCTAAAATGAAGATGACCCTTGAGAGCGCGACTCCCAAGGGAAAAAGGGGTAGGTGAGGCAAATGGTAAAAACCAATGTTGGGCCTTCTTTGGAGGAGTCTTATTCAAAGCGAACTGTCAAGGGGTCCCATAAATCACCCGACCGCGTTAGGGACGCAAAATCCGGGAACATAATACCGATATGACGGAAACTAGGGCGGCAAGAGTGGAACAAAACACCAGGCATAAGGCCGAGCCTTCCACCCTTTACCAAGTATATAGATGCATTAATAATATAAGAGATATTGTGATATCCCAACCAAAATCCTGTCCACCATGGAGCAATCTTCAACTTCACCTGCAACTAGCAACGCTATAAGAGGGGCTGAGAAAAGCGGTAACATAGCCAAACAACGGTTTGCTAGGAAGGGTGACAAAGGTTAGTGGTTCATGGCAAATTGGGAGGCTTGAGCATCAAGTGATAGGTAGCGCAGCATAGCGAAAGAACGAAGCAACTAGCATAGCAATGATAGTAATGAGATCCAAGGTGACGGTCATCTTGCCTGAAATCCCGCTAGGAAGAAGAACGAGTCCATGAAGAAGATGAAGCCACGAAGGCAGACCAAGCGTAGACGAACGAATCCTCACGATCGCAACGAAACGGGAACTAACAAGAAGAAGCACACAACAAGGTAAACACACCACACATGAACAAGGCATGATGCACAACCAAGCATGATGCATGACAAGACTACATGAAGCTACTCATGGCAAAAGATGATGCAAACAAGAGCAACACATCAAAGCAAGTTTAAATGAGGCCGGAAACAACATAGAACAACTCCGGTAAGTCCTCATATGCAAATTTCGAAATTGGTCCAGATCTGAATAAAACTTACGTTCAAGTTGATAAACAGCAAGTTAAGATGCACCACGATGATCTACACGAAATTCTAGTCAAGGTACATATAAAGTTCATTAGATTCGGATCTACGGCCTAGAAGATATGAGCAAAACAAATTAAACATGGCATTGGTGCAAAATGCATACAAACATCAAGCAAACACCTCAAAACAAGGATGCAACATGATAATATGAAGCTACATGCGATTCTAAGCAAGTTTCATATAGAGCACACTCAAAACGGAGCAACGGTTCAACACATACACATGAAACAAGTTTAAAGGACAAGCTGTCCAAAACAGCAACTAGGCATATTGCAAGCATCAAAACAACATGCTACAGCATCTCGACGTGATAACAAAAGGCATGGGCATGATGTACAGGTAAACCATTACAAAACATGAACATTGAGCTATCTCCAGAAATCACAAGAACATGCTCAAGCCCACATAGCAAGATTGCAAATAATAACAGTTTCAGACTTATCAGGAAATAACAGGACATGGCAGAAATAACATCAGGTTACCAAGTTTAGAGGTATCAAACAACATGCTACAAGAACTTATCATGACAAAAAAAGGCATGGAATGCATCTACTAATCTCATAGAACAAATGTCACTTACTGACCATGAGCCAAAAGGGATCAGAAGATACAATTGCAAGCATGTGAACATAGCAAAAACATAAACAGATTCAGACTTAGTGAAAAACTGGAGCATGGCATAAACAGATAACAAGTAGGCATGTTAACGAGCTCGATGCACTCACTACGAGGCATTGCATGACAAACTAAGCATACACCCAGCAACAAGACATGGCATAGAAGCTAGAAATGGCAAAAACAACAACATAGAATGCTTGGATCAACTACAACAACCTTGGAAAAATTGAATAACATGTAAACAACCTGCCAGGAAACATTTTATAGCAAAAGTAGAGCTCGATTGACTCAAGATAGGGTGCTCCATAATTGCAAACAGAGGTATGGATGGATAGAGCATGACATGTATAACAAAACATCCTTAGTGAACATCTCCAGATTATGCATAGAACGACTTGGAGAAGCAGGTGAACATAGCATCATAATATAACAGAATGAGACATGCAAAACAGCAACAACAAGTACCCTACTTAACAAGCTTGATGCACTCACTACACAACTCACAAAAATACATGGCAAGCACCCCTGAAATTATGGCATGGCATAGATCAAAACACATGTAGGACTCATACTCATAGGATGCACACATCAAATTCAACAAAAATGACAAATCATCAAGTTATAACAGTTTCAGCAGGTTAACATCATATATCACTCTTGCAATGATGATTCAGGCATCAAGATGTACTCAAATGAAAATGATGCAATGGAATGAAATGAAGTACTCGTCGAGACGTACAATTTGACATATTACACGCACGAAACGGAGCAACTATCATGGAGTTATGGCATGTCAAACAGAGCAACATAATGCAGAAACTCAGGGACTTAGCAGATTCGGGGTCAACCTGCGAGATCCGGATCCGGGGCACAGTTGACGAGGATGGCCGGAGGTCTTGCCGGAGACGAAGGAGAGGCGACGGAGGGCACGGGATCCGGCTGATCCGGCGGAGGGCGAGGTCGGGGAAGGACCGACGGGGTCGGGGAGGTGGCTCCGGGCGGCGCGGGCGGCTTGCCGGCGAGGGGCGGCGACGGCCGGTGGCTGGGCGCGACGGCAGACCGGCGCTGCCGACGGCGGCGGCGCGGGCGGGAGGCGCGGCCGGGAGAGGCGACTGGGCTGGGAGGCGATGGCGGGGCAGCGCTGGGCGCTGGCGCTGGCGGGCCCGGCGAGCTCGCCGGCGGCGGCGGGCGCTGGCGGGCAAGGCCGGGCCGAGCGGCGGCGGAGACCGGCCCCGATGGGCCGGCGGCTGCGCCTGGCTCAAGGCGGTGGGTGGGGGGCGCTGGGGCGACGTGGAGGCGGGGAGGCGATGGCGGTGCTGGTTGGCCGGGGCGACGCCTCAGGTGGCGGCGCCCGTGAGGTGGAGAGCGGCGGAGCAGGCGAGGAGGGGGGCGGCAAGTGGCGGCGGGGAAGAGGGCCGGCGCGGAATTTGAGGAAGATGCGGCGGCTGAGAGGTGGGAGGAGGGGTAGGATAGGTTTAGGGGCTAGGGATGCCCAAAATGAGCTATGTGGGTGTTTATATAGATAAATGGCTAGGGTTAGGGGGGTATTTAGGAGCGATTCGAAGCGTACGATCACGATCATGCGGCTCCGGGCAAAGGGGGGACTAGGTGGGCTGCAGGAGGGCTGAGAGGAGAGAAGAGAAGTTGCAGCCCGGCAGCAGTTTCGGAGACCGAAGCGTCAAGCGAAAGGTACCGGCAATGTACCTCTATATGTTTAACGGTTGGGCAGTCAAACGGACTCCGAATGCGACGAAACTTGACAGGCGCTCTGTCTACACTATAGTAAGACTGCATGCCAAGTTTCGACCCATTCCGAGAACATTTTTCGGCCACTCACGAAACGAGGTAAAAGGGGGCGCCGGAGGACATAGGAGTGCCGGATTGCAAAACGGACAACGGGGAAAATGCTTGGATGCATGAGACGAACACGAATGCGAAATGAGATGCACATGATGACATGATATGAAATGCAGATGATGACATGGCAAAGTGCAACACGCAAGCACATGACATGGCAACGACGGCGAATAACTGACGGACACCTGGCGCATCGAATCCGGGGCGTTACAACACTCCTCCACTAACAAGAGATCTCGTCCCGAGATCTTAGGACTGAGACGGACGGGAAAAGGGATGAGGTGAAACAAGAACTCAAGAGGAGAAGTAAAGAATCAAGAGCACTCGAGAAGAAGAGAGGAACGACGAGAATGACGAGAATCGAAAACTCACGGAATCAGACAGACTATGAAACCACTCATGTTAGAACAAGATAAGAAAACGAATAAGACTGGAAGGATTTAGGCAGCTCTCCGGCTAAAACATTTAGGAATAGAACACGAGCTTAAGAAGATGGAATGAAACTTGACGACATAAACAACGCAATACCTCCGGAAGAATTGGAAAAATTGAATGAAAAGAACTTAGAAGGAAGGATTGACTGGAGTTGTTGAGAAAATCAACAATGAAAGAATAAGCTTGTTGTGGTCTTATAGATAACATCTCAAGATCATAAGGTGATAACCGGCCACAAACGGAAATGATTGGATAGCTGAAAAGAACGAAGAAAAGCAAAACTCCACTTCAAAAGAATACGGAGAATTAATTGCGCTTCGAGATGCGAGAAGAAAAGATACTTGAACTCCACCAACAAGAATCTTGATGAACACTTGAAGAATGAATCAAATCATGACGATCCACCGTGAAGAACTCCGGTAACAAAAGGATGTTGAGATAGAATGAAGGAAGAAAGAATAAGATGAGCCTTGCGGTGATTTAGATGGAGGTTCCGACGAAAAAGGCCGAGGAAATTAGAACTCCAGAAAAGAAAAGACGAACGACTTAGATCCGAGAAAATCAGTCATCACGAACAATCTCCAAAGAAAGATTTAATCAACTTGACCACGATGAACTGAGAATAAGAATTATGTTATGCTTATCCTCCACCAATTAAATTGATGAGAAGCAATGGATTTGCATACTACTTATTCTTCTTGAAAAGGATTGAGAAGAGATATAGCGCCACCTTGAGAAGGTCTTCATGAATCACCGGTAGGTTGAAAAGAACGAATGAATTAATATGATAAACAAGGAAAATAATCTTGAAGGAACCACCGTAAGAATTTGGAAATGACTGATGAAAGAGAATGAATCACCGGGAAGAATTAGAAGAACCAATAAGCTAGAGGGGATTTAGATGCAAAAGAACAAAGAGATCATGAGCTGATTAAAGAACACTTGAACGAGGCACCGGGATAAATAGAGAACGATAACTGGAATGATGGCCTCCGGTGAGAAGAAATGGAAAAACAACTCCTGACATACTCCGGATGGGTAAGAAAGAATATATGACAAACGGAATAATTTGAGAGGATAATATGAAGCTAGAAGCATGAAACTTCGAGAGAACGGACAAGGTTTAAGCGGAACCCTTCTTCGGCCTTCAAATAATGACGAGAAACACCACAAAAATTGTTGAGATACTCCGGTAGAATGAAAAGCGAAGAGGTTGAGCCAACAATGAAATGATTTGAAATTGATCTTGGAAAAGGCATGTGACTGATGAAATTCATTCTTACGTCAAACTTCAAAAAGAATTAAGAATAACTCCGGGGGAATTAGAAGAGTCAGGTAAGATCCTGGGAAAAGACCTGTGGGTTAGGGCCCACTGAATAGATAACACCGTCGGAAAGGAAAGAGATAGATGATGCGCCGGAACAATTGAAATATTAGAATGAGGTGATAACCTCGAATTAATTGGAACACAGACGAATCTCCTGAGATGTCTTCCGAACTCTGGATAAACTGGCGAGAGGCGAACGAGCAAAGAGAACACTTCGAAGGAAAAGAATATGATCTGATACCAACTTGTCACGCCCAATATGCGACCCTATCCAAAAGGAACTCGAAGGTCCCACAAGGGATAGACCCGCATATTGAAACGCTTTTGCAAGGTGGATATCATTACATCAACATCATATACAAGATCAACATCCGACTACGGATGAAACATAAACAGAAGCTCAAACGACATCCACCCTGCTAGCCCAGGCTGCCGACCTGGAACCTATCCCCTGATCGAAGAAGCAGAAGAAGAACTCCAAAACAAGCAACATCGCTCTCGCGTCATGATCATCGCAAACCTGTACCTGCAACTGGTGGTGTAGTAATCTGTGAGCCACGAGGACTCAGCAATCCCATTACCATGGGTATCAAGACTAGCAAAGCTTAATGGGAAAGGAAGGGATAAAGTGGTGAGGTTGCAGCAGCGGCTAATCATATATGGTGGCTAACATACGCAAATGAGAGCGAGCAGAGAAACAAAGGAACGGTCGTCAACTAGTAATGATCAAGAAGTGATCCTGAACTCCTACTTACGTCAGACATAACCCAGAAACCGTGTTCTCCTCTCGATCAACCCGAAAAGAGACACTCAAGGTTACGCACACGGTTGGTGTATTTTAGAAGAGTTTGCTTCAAGTTTGCTACAACCGGATATTAACAAATTCCCATCTGCCACATAACCATGGCACGGCTTTCGAAAGTTTAAACCCTGCAGGGTGTCCCAACTTAGCCCATGATAAGATCTCGCGATCAACGAAGGATATTCCTTCTCCCGGGAAGACCCGATCAGTCTCGGAATCCGGCTACAAGACATTTCGACACAATAAAACAAGACCAGCAAGACCTCCGGCGTGCCGACATCCACGATAGTAGCCGCGTATCTCGTCTCGAGCCACGACCGGATGAGCAGCGACGTCTGACAACCGACGATACCCCAAGTTGCCAAGGGCGGCACCGCATAAGTGGCTCTAGTTTGGACCAACACTTAGACAAGCATTGGCCGGGGGCTAAAATGAAGATGACCCTTGAGAGCGCGACTCCCAAGGGAAAAAGGGGTAGGTGAGGCAAATGGTAAAACCAATGTTGGGCCTTGCTGGAGGAGTCTTATTCAAAGCGAACTGTCAAGGGGGTCCCATAAGTCAACCGACCGCGTTAGGGACGCAAAATCCGGGAACATAATACCGATATGACGGAAACTAGGGCGGCAAGAGTGGAACAAAACACCAGGCATAAGGCCGAGCCTTCCACCCTTTACCAAGTATATAGATGCATTAGTAATATAAGAGATATTGTGATGTCCCAACCAAAATCCTGTCCACCATGGAGCAATCTTCAACTTCACCTGCAACTAGCAACGCTATAAGAGGGGCTGAGCAAAGAGGTAACATAGCCTAACAACGGTTTGCTAGGAAGGGTGACAAAGGTTAGCGGTTCATGGCAAATTGGGAGGCTTGAGCATCAAGTGATAGGTAGCGCATCATAGTGAAAGAACGAAGCAACTAGCATAGCAATGATAGTAATGAGATCCAAGGTGACGGTCATCTTGCCTGAAATCCCGCTAGGAAGAAGAATGAGTCCATGAAGAAGATGAAGCCACGAAGACGAACCAAGCGTAGACGAACGAATCCACACGATCGCAACGAAACGGGAACTAACAAGAAGAAGCACACAACAAGGTAAACACACCACACATGAACAAGGCATGATGCACAACCAAGCATGATGCATGACAAGACTACATGAAGATACTCATGGCAAGAGATGATGCAAACAAGAGCAACACATCAAAGCAAGTTTAAATGAGGCCGGAAACAACATAGAACAACTCCGGTAAGTCCTCATATGCAAATTTCGAAATTGGTCCAGATCTGAATAAACCTTACATTCAAGTTGTTAAACAGCAAGTTAAGATGCACCACGATGATCTACACGAAATTCTAGTCAAGTTACATATAAAGTTCATTAGATTCAGAGCTACGGCCTAGAAGATATGAGCAAAACAAATTAAACATGGCATTTGTGCAAAATGCATACAAACATCAAGCAAACACCTCAAAACAAGGATGCAACATGATAATATGAAGCTACATGCAATTCTAAGCAAGTTTCATATAGAGCACACTCAAAACGGAGCAACGGTTCAACACATACACATGAAACAAGTTTAAAGGACAAGCTGTCCAAAACAGCAACTAGGCATATTGCAAGCATCAAAACAACATGCTACAGCATCTCAACGTGATAACAAAAGGCATGGGCATGATGTACAGGTAAAGCATTACAAAACATGAACACTGAGCTATCTCCATAAATCACTAGAACATGCTCAAACCCACATGGCAAGATTGCAAATAATAACAGTTTCAGACTTATCAGGAAATAACAGGACATGGCAGAAATAACATCAGGTTACCAAGTTTACAGCTATTGAACAACATGCTACAGGAACTTATCATGACAAACAAAGGCATGGTATGAATCTACTAATCTCATAGAACAAATGTCCCTTACTGACCATGAGCCAAAAGGGACCAGAAGATACAATTGCAAGCATGTGAACATAGCAAAAACATAAACAGATTTAGACTTAGTGAAAAACTGGAGCATGGCATAAACAGATAACAAGTAGGCATGTTAACGAGCTCGATGCACTCATTACGAGGCATTGCATGACAAACTAAGCATACACCAGCAACTAGACATGGCATAGAAGCTAGACATGGCAAGAACAACAATATAGCATGCTTGGATCAACTACAACAACCTTGGCAAAATTGAATAACATGTAAACAACCTGCCAGGAAACATTTTATAGCAAAAGTAGAGCTCGATTGTCTCAAGCTAGGTTGCTCCATAATTGCAAACAGAGGCATCGATGCATAGAGCATGAAATGTGTAACAAAACATCCTTAGTGAACATCTCCAGATTATGCATAGAACGACTTGGAGAAGTAGGTTAACATAGCATCATAATATAACAGAATCAGACATGCAAAATAGCAACAGCAAGTACCCTACTTAACAAGCTTGATGCACTCACTAAACCACTCACAAAAATACATGGCAAGCACCCCTGAAAAGATGGTATGGCATACATCAAAACACATGTAGGACTCATACTCATAGGATGCACACATCAAATGCAACAAAAATGACAAATCATCAAGTTATAACAGTTTCAGCAGGTTAACATCATATAGCACTCTTGCAATGATGATTCAGGCATCAACATGTACTCAAATGAAAATGATGCAACGTAATGAAATGAAGTACTCGTCGAGAAGAACAATTTGACATATTACACGCACGAAACGGAGCAGCTATCATGGAGTTATGGCATGTCAAACAGAGCAACATAATGCAGAAACTCAGGGACTTAGCAGATTCGGGGTCAACCTGCGTGATCCGGATCCGGGGCACGGTTGACGAGGATGGCGGAGGTCTTGCCGGAGACGCGAGAGGCGACGACGGAGGGCACGGGATCCGGCGGATCCGGGCGGAGGGCGAGGTCGGGAAGGACCGACGGGTCGGGGAGGTGGCTCGGCGGCGCGGCGGCTTACGGCGAGGGGCGGCGACGCAGAGGCGACGACCGGGGTGGCTGGGCGCGACGGCACGGGCGGCGCCGCCGAGGGCGGCGGCGGGGGCCGGCAGGCGCGGCCGAGAGGCGATGAGCAGCGCTGGGAGGCGACGGCGGAATGGGCGGCGCCTGTGGGCGGCCGAGTGAGGCGCCGGAGACGCGGCGGCGGCGGCTGGCCGGCTCGGCGAGCTCGCCGCCGGAGGCGGGGCGGGCGGCGGGGCGGCGGCAAGGCTGGCCGAGCGGCGGCGGAGACCGGGCCCCGATGGGCTGGTGGCTGCGCCTGCGGGCGGGTGGAGGTGGGCGCTGGGGCGACGTGGAGGCGGGGGAGGCGACGTGGCGGCGCCCGGTTGGCCGGGGCGACGCCTCAGGTGGCGGCGCAGCCAATGGCTACGCGCCAAGTGGCGCCCGTGAGGTGGAGAGCGGCAGAGCAGGCGAGGAGGGGGGCGACAAGTGGCGGCGGGGAAGAGGGCCGGCGCGGAATTTGAGGAAGATGCGGCGGCTGAGAGGTGGGAGGAGGGGTAGGGTAGGTTTAGGGGCTAGGGATGCCCAAAATGAGCAATGTGGGTGTTTATATAGAGAAATGGCTAGGGTTAGGGGGGTATTTAGGAGCGATTCGAAGCGTATGATCGCGATCATGCGGCTCTGGGCAAAGGGGGGACTAGGTGGGCTGCAGGAGGGCTGAGAGGAGAGAAGAGAAGTTGCAGCCCAGCGGCAGTTTCGGAGACCGAAACGTCCGACGAAGGTACCGACAGCGGTACCTCTATATGTTTAACGGTTGGGCAGTCAAACGGACTCCGAATGTGACGAAACTTGACAGGCGCTCTGTCTACACTATAATAAGACCGCGTGCCAAGTTTCGACCCATTCCGAGAACATTTTTCGGCCACTCACGAAACGAGGTAAAAGGGGGCGCCGGAGGACATAGGAGTGCCGGATTGCAAAACGGACAACGGGGAAAATGCTCGGATGCAAGAGACGAACACGAATGCGAAATGAGATGCACATGATGACATGATATAAAATGCAGATGATGACATGGCAAAGTGCAACACGCAAGCACATGACATGGCAATGACGGCGAATAACTAACGAACACCTGGCGCATCGAATCCGGGGCGTTACAGATTATTGGAGTTTCTATGACCAGGGAGCGAATATGCTTGCCTGAGTCTCGAGTTGTTGTTTTCTGTCCCTGAACCGCCGCCGGGTCGTCCCCTTATATTCACAGGTGGACGTCCGGCCGGTTTACAGACTTCCGAGGCTGGCTCATACAAGTGTCTGGCTCGGTCTCTTTCTTTCCCTTACTTACAACACAAGTTATACAACTATGGCGGTTTACAACCATGGGCCCTAATCCGCCTCTGGGCTCTAGGCCTCTAAGCTTTAATAGTAGAGCGCGATCTTCTTTATCTTCATGGGCTTCAGTATGGATGAACGTGAACCGGCCCCTCCTAGGCGGTTTACACTCAGTAGTTATATCCCCAACACCATTGGTCGGGGCTGTTAAACGGGTTATCGGATCCAAAACCAGACCCTATAGCTTAACGGCGTTCCATTACGATGGATGCCACGTGTCGGTCACCCTTGACGAAAGCACTTCTGCGACACACGATTTATCGTCATGGAAGTGGACACTTCCGTGATGATAATTTTGGTAATGTCATGGAACACTTCTACGACAGCACATGTATGACTATCTTGATTCTATCATAAATTTGTCATGGATGTACATGCATGACAGAAAACGTGACCTACTGTCACAAACACATATCATCATGGAAGTGTATTTTTTTGTAGTGTTGCCGGGGACGACCGCGACGCCACGGCGAGACCCTTGCCGAGGGCATCAGCGGGACCATAGCCAGGTCCACGCCTGCCAAGATGCCACCGTCGTCCCCATGTAGCTGCTAGCTCAACCAGTTGGGCAGGCACTTGCGTGGCGACGAGCAGCCTCTACACCGACCCAGCAAGCACCTGCGTGGTGGCATGCAGATCTTCGTGAAGGCTCCACCACCGCGCCAGCCCAGCAGCCAGCCAATGTGGCGCCACGACGCCTCGTCAGCTCGGACGCGTGTCGAAGCCAGGCGAGGCGGCGACAGCTGGGACGTGCTTCCTTGCCGTCCCCGATAAAGCAAGAGGGGCACGTCGGCAGCACATTAAATGCGTTTTTCCGACGGTGCCAGAGGATAGACTCAGCCATTATACACCTTTCCACCTCCTATATGCCACTGTGGCAACCCCTTTTTGTGTATAAAAGGAGGCCCGAGCCGACCAGGAGAAGGATTCAGATATTTTGGGCAAATTACACCCCGTAGCTAGCTCAAGAACACAAGAACACTCAAATACATCCACCACAGCAGGACTAGGGTATTACGCATCTCCGCGGCCCGAACCTAGATAAACGATCTGTGTGCTTCCTCTCAGACCCGCTCTTTGCACAACCCCGCGCCCGCCAACCATAGAAGGGATCCCAGTGATTCCATAGGTGTCGATTTCCCCCGACATCGAGATGGGATTGCAAACTCTCTGTTTCCCTTCGTAACGTTTTGGTCTAACCGAGATGAGCGGTCGGTCCCACCGAGTTCGCAATGAAAACTCTCTGTTTCCTTTTTGTAATGTTTTGGTCTCACCGAAATGAGCGATCGGTCCCACCGAGTTTGCCTGACCAACTCTCTGTTTACAGAAATCGGTCTCACCGAGTTCATGTGATCGGTCTCACTGATATTACGTGTTGGAAATATGCCCTAGAGGCAATGATAAAATAGTAATTAATTGTTAATGATAATTGTCAATTGTTCATGCTATAATTGTATTAACCGGAAACCGTAATACATGTGTGAATACATAGACCACAACATGTCCCTAGTGAGCCTCTAGTTGACTAGCTCGTTGATCAATAGATGGTTGTGGTTTCCTGACCATGGACATTGGATGTCGTTGATAACGGGATCAAATCATTTGGAGAATGATGTGATGAACAAGACCCAATCCTAAGCATAGCACAAGATCGTATAGTTCATTTGCTAGAGCTATTCTAATGTTAAGTATCTTTTCCTTAGACCATTAGATTGTGCAACTCCCGGATGCCGTAGGAATGCTTTGGGTGTATCAAACGTCACAGCATAACTGGGTGACTATAAAGGTGCACTACAGGTATCTCCGAAAGTGTCTGTTGGGTTGGCACGAATCGAGACTGGGATTTGTCACTCCGTATGACGGAGAGGTATCTCTGGGCCCACTCGGTAATGCATCATCATAATGAGCTCAGTGTGACTAAGGAGTGAGTCACAGGATCATGCGTTATAGAACGAGTAAAGAGACTTGCCGGTAACGAGATTGAACAACGTATAGGGATACCGACGATTGAATCTCGGGCAAGTAACATACCGATGGACAAAGGGAATTGTATACGAGATTGATTGAATCCCCAATATCGTGGTTCATCCGATCGATGAGATCATCATGGAACATGTGGGAGCCAATATGGGTATCCAGATCCCGCTATTGGTTATTGGCCGAAAAGGTATCTCGGTCATGTCTGCATGGTTCCCGAACCGTAGGGTCTACACACTTAAGGTTCGGTGACGCTAGAGTTGTAATGGGAATAGTATGTGGTTACCGAAGGTTGTCCGGAGTCCCGGATGAGATCACAGATATCACGAGGAGTTTTGGAATGGTCCGGAGGTGAAGATCGATATATTGGACGAAGGGTATTGTAGTCCGGAATCGTTCCGGGGGTATCGGTGACGACCAGCATGTCTGAAAGGGGTTTCGGAGGCCCTGGCAAGCGTTGGGGGGCCTTATGGGCCAAGGGGAGGGGGCACGTCAGCCCACTAAGTAAGTTGATCTAAGTAAGTTTTTCATGATTATGGTGATATGATTATCGGTCTTATTTTTTCTATATTCATGCTAAGATATGTTTTATTTGATTAATGCCAACTAAAGTGATGAGTATAAATAACAAGTAAGAAAGAACCAGAAATGTTGAAAGCTAAGTTTGTGCAAGTATAATTTGAATGAACTTGATCTGTTGTGATTTGTGATGCGTGATATATGGTTGCATAAGCATGGCATATTTTGACTCGAGCATTTTATTTCAAGTTAAACCTGATGATAATTGAACTTGAACATAAAGTTGGTCGGGTCATGGTGCCACTGAATCAGGCTGACGAGTGCAACCACACTTGCCTTTGTGGGGAGGCCGGTAGTCGTCTGTTGTCATGCCTTTTGCCTGTACCTCCAAAGAGGGAAGGTTATGGGCGTGCGTTACCCTGGCCCGGTAAGCAGGCATAACCTTGTGAACCTATTGTTGCTATGGTACCGTGTCCCCGTTTGGGACTGTTTGTTTGCCACAATGGTGGTAGTTTTGCCTTTTGTAGGCTGGGTCACCCAGGACTAATCCCAGTGGGAAGTTAGTCGGAGTGACCGTAAGAGTGTCATGGCAATGGTAGAGTTCTGTCGGAATGCCGTTGGTCCACCTAAATGGGAGGGTGAGGCCATGGGTTCCATGGTGTGGGTAAAGTGTGCTACCTCTGCAGAGTGTATTAATCTATCGATAGCCGCACCAGTGGATAAGGGACCAGTTCGTAAGTAAGTCACACCATGGATCAACTATTATTAAAGAAACATGCACACTAATCAACTTGCATTGCACTGGTTGGATGATGATGAAGTCAGTGAGGCTGACTGTTGGGTTTTATTTGTTATCCGGGTGCGATCACGATTTGGTTACAAGGTAACCAGTTGGACCAAGTATGGTTCCGTTCGTGCTTTGTCGTGCGCACTATTCGGTTGCAAGGCAACTGGTTGGTAAGGGAGTCCATGTGACTCGATGCACAAGTTTGGTTTCACTGCATGAGTAGCATGTTGTTGGGTGCATTTAACTTGATTAAATGTCATGATGTTGTTTGTCATTATGGTTATGTTTGCTGTGAGCTTGCAAGTACATTCAATGTACTGACCTGGCATGTTATGCTAGATTTCAGGAAAGTCTAACTGGATCGGAGAGCTGCCGTGTCTAGACCGTGTCCACATCGGTGTCCCTGTGCTATGGAGTCCCGCTACGTCATTGTTCTGCTACCGTGTAGACGTCGTGTTCGAGGCCCCTTTATGTCTACTAAATAATGTTCATATTGTTCACCCGCACCGAGTGTGCCGCTTGGCCTCGCAACTTGTTGTAATGTCACTCTATGCTTCCGCTAGTTTCAATAAAGCGGTGATTTCTGTACCAAGATGTTGTGTGTTGCTAGAAGACATGATCTTTGGGTTGACAACACAGGGGAAACCGGTCGCTCTTAGCCGGGGTGACACACTTGCTGCCCCTACTGTCACCGGGAAAGGACACAGCAAGATTGAACCCAAAGCCAAGCACTTCTCCCATTGCAAGAAAGATCAATCTAGTAGGCCAAACTAAACCGATAATTCGAAGAGACTTGCAAAGATATCAAATGATGCGTATAAGAATTCAGATAAGAACCAAATATTATTCATAGATAGACTTGATCATAAATCCACAATTCATCGGATCTCGGCATACACACTGTAAAAGAGCATTACACCGAGTAGATCTCCAAGAACATCGAGGAGAACTTTGTATTGAGAACCAAAGAGAGAGAAGAAGCCATCTAGCTAATAACTATGGACCCGAAGGTCTGTGGTAAACTACTCACACATCATCGAAGAGGCTATGGTGTTGATGTAGAAGCCCACCGTGACCGATTCCCCCTCTGGAGATCACCGGAAAAGGCCCCAAGATGGGATCTCACAGGTACAGAAGGTTGCGGCCGTCGAAAATTGGTTTCGTGGCTCCCCTTGATGTTTTTAGGGTATAAGAGTATATATAGGCAAAAGAAGTACGTCGGTGGAGCTCCGTGGGGCCCATGAGGGTGGGGGGCGCGCCCTCCTGCCTCGTGGCTGCCTCGCGGAGTTCCAGACTTCAACTCCAGGTCTTCTGGATTGCTTTCGTTCCAAGAAAAGATCATCGCGAAGGTTTCATTCCGTTTAGATTCCATTTGGTATTCCTTTTCTGCAAAACACTGAAATAGGCAACAAAAAAACCTGGCACTGGGCCTTCGGTTAATAGGTTAGTCCCAAAAATAATATAAAAGAGAATATTAAAGCCCATTAAACATCCAAAACAGATAATATAATAGCATGGAATAATCAAACATTATAGATACGTTGGAGACGTATCACATCATCATAATGAGCTCAGTGTGACTAAGGAGTTAGTCACGGGATCATGCGTTATAGAACGAGTAAAGATACTTGCCAGTAACGAGATTGAACAAGGTATAGGGATACCGACGAGCAAATCTCAAGCAAGTAACATACCGATGGACAAAGGGAATTGTATACGGGATTGATTGAATCCCCGACATCATGGTTCATCCGATGAGATCATCGTGGAACATGTGGCAGCCAATATGGGTATCCAGATCCCGCTATTGGTTATTGGCCGGAGAGGTGTCTTGGTCATGTCTGCATGGTTCCCGAAGCCGTAGGGTCTACGCACTTAAGGCTCGGTGACGCTAGAGTTGTAATGGGAATAGTATGTGGTTACCGAAGGTTGTTCGGGGTCCTGGATGAGATCCCAGATATCACGAGGAGTTCCGGAATGGTCCGGAGGTGAAGATTGATATATTGGACGAAGGGTATTGGAGTCCGGAATCGTTCCGGGGGTACCGGGTGACGACCAACGTGTCCGAAAGGGGTTTTGGAGGCCCCGACAAGCGTTGGGGGGCCTTATGGGCCAAGGGGAGGGGCACATCAGACCACTAAGGGGCCTTGCGCCCCTCCCACCCCATCTCACATAACTAGAGAGGTGGGGGCGCCTCCCCTAGGGCAGCCACCCCTCCTGGCTTGTGGGGCAAGTTTCCTCGGGGTGGGGGCACCCAAACCCATCTAGGGTTTCCCCTGTGGCCGCCGCCCCTCCCCTAGGGAAACCCTAGGGCGCCTCCTCCTCCCCCTTTCCCCTTTATATAGCGAGGGAGAGAGAGGGCAGCCGCACCCCTTCCCCTGGCGCAGCCCCTCCCTCCTCCAACACCTCCTCCTCCTCAGTAGTGCTTGGCGAAGCCCTGCAGGAGAACCGCAAGCTCCACCACCACGCCATCATGCTGACAGAGTTTTCCCTCAACTCCTCCTCTCCCCTTGCTGGATCAAGAAGGAGGAGACGTCCCCGGGCTGTACGTATGTTGAACGCGGAGGCGCCGTCCATTCGGCGCTAGATCGGATCTTCCGTGATTTGAATCGCCGCGAGTACGACTCCATCAACCGCGTCCGCTTAGCGATCTCCAAGGGTATGAAGATGCACTCCCTCTCTCTTTTTGCTAGTATCTCCTAGACTGATCTTGGTGACACGTAGGAAAATTTTGAATTATTACTTTGTTCCCCAACATTACGTTATGCCCTAACCCTAACACAATCGATCCCACCGAGTTGACATGTCTGTCCCACCAAAAAGCCTAACGTTCACATTTTGAACTAAGTTGGTCTGACCGAGTTTCACTATTTGGTCCCACCGAGTTCGGTAAATTGTGTAACGGTTAGATTTTGTGTGGAGGCTATTGTCGGTGTCAAAACCGACGGATCTCGGGTAGGGGGTCCCGAACTGTGCGCCTAAGGCTAATGGTAACAGGAGGCATGGGACACAATGTTTACCCAGGTTCGGGCCCTCTTGATGGAGGTAATACCCTACTTCCTGCTTGATTGATCTTGATGATATGAGTATTACAAGAGTTGATCTACCACGAGATCGTAGAGGCTAAACCCTAGAAGCTAGCCTATGATTATGATTGTTGTCGTCCTACGGACTAAACCCTCCGGTTTATATAGACACCGGAGGGGTCTAAGGTTACACAGAGTCGGTTACAAGGGAGGAGATCTACATATCCAAATTGCCAAGCTTGCCTTCCACGCAAAGGAGAGTCCCACCCGGACACGGGACGAAGTCTTCAATCTTGTATCTTCATAGTCCAACAGTCCGGCCAAAGTATATGGTCCGGCTGTCCGAGGACCCCCTAATCCAGGACTCCCTCAGTAGCCCCTGAACCAGGCTTCAATGACGATGAGTCCGGCGTGCAGATTGTCTTCGGCATTGCAAGGCGGGTTCTTCTCCAAATCCCGAGTACCTGTCGTCACGAGTAGTGTCCGGCTTCCCATGAATGTTGCACTCCTCAGCTTCTGTGCTTTAATAATGGCTATGTCCACGTGTCGAGCGAATGCGAGAAGTTGGGGCATTTTTACATTTGCCACCCTAACCATGTAAGTAAATCTTCTATGTAAAGAGACGGGGATCCTCAGATCCGGATCACACCATCCTCCCACAGCGAGTATCCCTCAGAGCGCGCCTAGAATAGACCATCCCATCATGGCCGGCCATCGCAGCTCCTCCTCTCGCTCCCGTAGCACTAAGCCAGGCAACTAGGAGAAGTGTTCCGTCCCCCATAGCCAATTAGTAGAGTTGCAGACCCAGGGGTTTCTCCCTTCTGCGTATATCGTCCCCTTCCGAGCCGGACTAGCCACTTATAATGGCGGGGAGCAAGCGGAGAGCTTACCCAACCCATCCAGGGGGAACGGGTATGCCTTGTCCCTTACTTATTGTGGGGACTCGGATTTCCAATCCATCCATTCCTCCGCAGGCTCCTGGAGTTCTATGGCCTCCGGCTGCATAACTTCACTCCCGCCTCCATATTACACATTGCCGGCTACGTTGCCTTTTGCAAGCTGTTCCTGGGCTGCGAAGCTCATTTCGAGCTATGGAAGAGGCTATTCTGCCTCGTATCCCGTACACAGGAGGGGTCAATATATCAAGTGGGCGGAGCCGAAATATGGCGCATCGCCGGGACTGAATACATGTCCGGTACTCCGAAGAAGACATCCGAAGACTTTCCTTCGGAGTGGTTTTATATGGAGGACGTCCCCCTTCCGGGCCCTATTCGGATGGGCCTTCCTGAGTTTGATAATGCCCCTTTGAAGAAACACCACAACTGGCGCCCTCGGAGCCCCCAGGAGGAAGATAACAGAGAGGTCCTTTACCTGATGGGCAGGATAAAAACGCTGGCCAAATCAGGACTGACAATAGTCGAGGTTATGTCAATATGTATAATGCGGGGGGTGCAGCCACTTCAGTATCGGGGGAAACCCATGTGGCACTTCAATGGAGAAGACGATGCCACCCGCTGCGGTCGTAAAGGTCCGGACTTCGCCACTGCTCTAGCGAAAATACTGTCCTATTTGTACAAAGGAGAGGAAGAGGAGTTCATCCGCATTAAGCCACGGGATGGAATCTCCATGTACAACCCATCAAACTAGGTGAGCTGCTACCTTTTACTCCAGACCTTCCCGCATTCTTCATCATAAATATTTACATTGCTATTTCATAGCAGGAATTGCGAAAAGCTGTGAGGGAGGTCCACAACCCGTCTCCACAGCCAGAGGACCCTGACCGGGCCCTCGACCCCGGACTCGAAGAAGATCCGGACATATTTGTGGAGCTCGTCGACATGACGTTCTATCAGTTAAGCTGCGATGGTGCATTGGTGGCCATCATAGCCGATTATCCTAGCCTGCTCCCTGCATCGCATGTAAGTAAAACCGGAGTCCCAACTTCTGAGAAGGATCCCTTCTTTGCACTTTACCCACCGCATACGTATTGCATCTTACAGGGAAGGCCCTCGGGGCGCCATGCCGAACCCGCAGTGTCTCATCAACAAGGGGCACCGAAGCCGGGTAGGCTTAAAAGGAAGGCGGTCAGGACTGAGACGCCGTCGCAGAGGTATGAAAAAACCCTGCTTCATGGTTGTCTTCTTTAAAATATAATAACGTCCATGGTTCCTGGCAGAAAAAATGCACGCCGGACCGTGTCTGGAGAGCCTGCCGGCCATGCCTCCACCAGCCGGACTCCAGAGCCGGACTTAGGGGCAGATGCTAATGTGGGGATAACATCGGATGTTCCTCCTACAGAGGATGCAGATGGGCTGTCCGCTACGAATTCCGAAGTGCAGAGCACCATGAATCACAGGCATTGTCGGGCTGTACTCCGCGACCCTAGTTTCTCCGAAGAGGCGTTCGGTGCCTTCAACTCAGGAGACGCGTACATCCGGGCTGCTCAAAATGGCCTTGCCAGAGCCATGGACCAGTATGTAAATGATACACGGGTAAGAAAATCTAATAATTATGTATATCAGTAGCCCCTGAGACTTGAAACAGTTGGCACAACTGATTTAAGGATCATTATATGCATAGGTTCCTATGGAGAAGAATACCCAGTTGTCTCAAGAGCTGGAGGAGTGCAAAGCCCAGCTACGGGTCGTAGTTGCCGGAATGGAGGAGTCCAAGAAGGCCCCATCTGGTAATACTTGTCGTGATAAAAAAGAATGAAATGACATGTACCTGTTAGTATTCGGCATGCATGCAAATCTAACAATAGATTCTACAGATAATCCCGGAGTGAATCCGAAGATCGTTCGTGGGGATGAGCAACATGCTCAACGACAGCTAGAGGCTGGCGAGCGCGTGCTTACGCGGGTTAGGCGGGAGAAAAACGATCTCCAAGATGCCAATACCCGGCTGGGCGTTGAACTGAAAGATGTTCGGGCCCAGCTCGCTGACTCCGTAAAGGAGAATAAGAGGCTTCGACGCGGCATTTTTAGTAAGTGCTTGAACAAACTTTTATAGAGTTCGGCGAAGAAACCGGCTAGCAGAGTTATATCTGTAGGTATGTTGACGTGTCATCCCGAAGAGGAGATGCCCGGATCTGCGGGCGATTTTCTGCAAGAGCTCTCACAACTGCACGAACAAGTTCGGCAGGTGATGCAGGGCATTGCCCAGGCCTTGTGGCCATCTGCCTCCCTGCCAGGAGGCATGGGGGAGCTCGTAGAGATGCTCAAGGGAGTGGCGGTGCTTCCGATTATGGAAGATATCGGCCTGCCGACAAGGTGCAAGGGAAGCCTGGGCCATGGTGAAGACGCGATATACCAAGGCTCACCCAAACCACATGGCCGAGGTCAGACCTGTAGGGTCTGATGGGAAAGAGACCCCCGTTAGTCTGGTATATGACCAGGTAAAATTAGCCGCAAAGTATTCCCAACAGGATTGTAGGGTAGACAACCTGTTGGATGGTATAGAAGAAGAATTTAGTTAGTCTAAGTGACCGTGTACTTCAAATGACATATTTTGTCCCAAGCCGGATTGTAAATCATTTGTCATGGCGGACCTTTTCGCTTCGACCTCTGGACCCGACAGTCCGGAGTGTATCCGAATACCCGCTCAGTTATGTAAAAACCGGGGTACGCGTGGAAACCAGGCGTAGGGGTCATAAGTTCTTGAACAGACAAGTACCCAACTAGCTATGTTATATTACATGGATAGTAAGAAACATCTTCCAGGGAGAGTAGTTCCGTTAAGGGTTCCTTTCCCTGGGTACTCATGCATTAATGTGCATGTCCGAACTGCGAAAAGAGATGCAGGATATAAACATCTGGGGGCATGTAATGCAATAAGTAAAAGTCATCTTTTGTTCACCGACCGAATATTCCCTTAAGAACGCTAGCTTTCGACTTCACCCAGTCTGACGTACACATCCGGCTGACCCGACAGTAACAATCGCAGAGGTGCTCCCGTTATGCCCTAGCCGAATTAACGGGAACGTAGGGCATAAACACAAGAGCCAGGCAACCCAGCTTGGCCAAAACTAAAGTCATATCGATGCATATAATGGTGAAGAAAAGGTACATGTGGAACAGTAACACATGTGCAAGGGGCACAAAGCCTGGAATATAATTATATTAAGCTTCTGTATAAGAAGCACCAGGTATAATGAGCACGCACGGCGCGTCAAGATTGTGTGGTCAAGACACACTTTAAGATTTTAAGGCCATGAAGAAAAAGGGAAGAAAGAAAGAAAGACAGATAGCGGATACATAAAAAAAGGGTGGAGGTAAGGAGACGAACACAGAGTCCGGCACTAGGCGTAGAATCTTCGGAGTCTGGCCGCGTTCCATGGGTTTGGCTCGAGTCGATTGTCCGATGCATCACGTAGACGGTACGCTCCACCGGTGAGAACTTTATCGATGATGAAGGGACCTTCCCATTTGGGCTTGAGCTTGTCGTTTTTCTTCTCTGGTAGGCGTAGAACGAGTTCGCCAACGTTATATGTTTTGGCCCGTACTTCTGTCGGGGGTTGGGTGTGACATATGCCAATGGATGGCTTATCATGGTGGGAGCGAGTAGAACGTCGCCGGTGCCTGGAAGTAGGATGAGGCGTAGACACGAACGCCGGCGCACCTTACCCAGGTTTGGGGCTCTCCTAGGAGATAACACCCCTAGTCCTCCTCTGCGGGGTCTCCGCATGATCACTAAGGCACTAGTGAGTACAATGGTGCTCCTCGAGCTGTTTGCTATAGGTGGAAGAAAGCAAGGCTAGCTCTCTCCTTTCTCTATGGTGAGTCTAGTTCTAACAGGTTGGGAACCCTTTGCATGGGTGCCCTGGGGGGGTCTATATAGGCCTACCCCCTAGGGGTACATCGGTAATCTTGCCGGGTGTAGGACCCAGCTGTCAGCGTCTCCGGCCTCCGGCTTCTCCGGCCTCTTTGGGGCCCGCCCGGTGGGCCCGTCGTCTGTGCAGTGCAGCCGACAGGCCGCTCCCGCCTCTCGCGGGTATTGCCGGCTGCTGATCACTGTAGCCGTGATGCTAATGACGCAGGCTTGGTCGGGGGAGCGTGGCTACAGTCCCGCCGCTTGGCGGGTGATCACTGTAGCCATTCCGCGTCTTGTCTGGTTAATGGTGCACGGGTCCTGAGGGGGGAGTTGGCCGCCTGCCGGAACTCATCCATCCTCAGGTCCGGCTGGTCCGGCTTCTTCCGCCTTCCGGGCTCCCGCTGCCTGGTAGGGCCCACCGTCTTCGGGCCGTACCGACAGGCGGTCGTGGGAGCAGGGCTCCGCCTGACAGGGATGATGTCAGGGGTGGAGTGGCAACAATGCCGCACCGGGCGGAGTTCTCCGCCTGTGCGGAGCACTGTGGCCACGCCCGGCCGTGGATCTGGGAGGGATGGGCTACACTGTAGCCGCTCCTTGTCCTGTCTTTCTTGATGAGGGTGCGGACTTTGCGGGCACCACAGGCCGACTGCTAGGGGCCGGCTTCTCTAGAAGCCGCCCACTAGGAGTCGGCTTCCAGAACTCGGCCATCTACGGGTAGCCGGCTATCCCTCCAGCCGGCCACCAGAAGGCGGCACTTCGTCTTGATGCCTTGAAGGGTGCAGCCAGCCCTGATGTCTTGAAAGGCTCTAGGTCTCGGGTGAGCCTACCGGTGGTCCATTACTCCGACAGTAGTCCCCGAAGCTAGTGAGGCGCCACTGCTGAGCAGCGGAGGAGCCTCAGTAGTTTCCTTCCTCGAGGGCTCGCGGTGGAGCTTTGTCGAACTTCCATCGAGCCGCCTGGTGGGAGTCGGCCTTAGTCAGGTGGACTTGTCCAGAACTTCGAGTCGCGACGGCGGGAACCAGATGGCTTGCTTGCTAAGCTTCTAGGCTGCCGCCCGTCGTGGCATGCCACGTGGCGTCGAGCGGCCGGGTCGGCCTGCCAGCCCACGTGCGCGATGGGACGCGCCTGCGGGCGGGGCCCGCCACTACCGGGCCTTGGGACACGAACGGATCTACTGCGGCCGAGGCGGGCTGTTGAGTTTCCCCGTGGAGTTACTGCGCACAGTAACTCGCGCGATAAAGTTGAGAGCGTGGGGTCGTGGGCAGTTAATCCCACGATCCCACGCCCACCCCCTCGGCTTCGTAGCCCGTAGGCCTATAAGTAGGGGGAGGAGGGGGAGCGGCGGAGCACGCGCGCCCCTCCACCCCATTCTTTCCTCCTTCCTCTTTCTCTCGCCGTAGCGCCTCCAAGCCACGCTGAGCGCTGCAGTGGTTCGTTTCCGATGAGCTCATCGTCCAACCCCACGCCCCCCATGGAGCTCTCTGGAGCATGGGACGGCTCCGAAGTTCATGACGACCACATCGACTTTCTTCACCAGTGCGGCGGCTGCCCGGCAAGTGCTACGTGAAGGTCTGCCTCGCGCCGGAGAGGGAGATCTCGCCGGCGCCGGAGGAGAGCGAGCGGGTCGTCTTCCGCTCGCACTGCCTGCGCAGCCTCGGCCTGCCGGCGAGCGGCTTATTCCGGTCCTTCCTCGAGTTCTACAGTCTTCAGCCGCACCACCTCACCCCGAACACGGTGGTGCTGCTGTCCGTCTTCGTCGCTCTGTGCGAAGGCTTCCTCGGCGTCCTCCCCACCATCGAGATTTGGGGGGAGTTCTTCTACACCAAGCTCGACACCCTTGTCGCGGGCGTGCCGGCTCAATGCGGCGCTTTCATTGCGGTGCGGAGGCCGGCGGCCAAAAATCTGTTTCCTCCCATCACGCTGATCAAGTCGGTGAAGATGTGGCAGCGGTCGTACTTCTACATGAAGAGCGTCTTCCCGGAGGGCAACTGGGTCAATTTGCCGGCTTACGCAGCTGGCCGCCGGCTGGGAGGCGGCCCAACTGGTCGTACCGGGCCAGGACATCGTCATATTCGGAGCCGCCGCCATCGCATGCTCCGGGTCTTGTTTCTGATCGAAGGGCCTGACCGGGCCCGATTTGTTGTCCACCTTTGTGGCGCGCCAGGTGCTCCCGCTCCAGGGCCGCCCTCACATGATCTGTCAGATGAGCGGGCATCGGGACCCAAGCCGGCTGTGCACCAAGGAGATGCCTCATGCAGAGGCAGCTCACATGGTGAACTACCTTGCGACCTGTGAGCTCACGGAGGAGTGACGGTTTGGCAAGGAGCCGTATTCCCGCACCGACCCCCCGCCTATGGTAGGTTATCTTTCTTTTTCCTTCTATATTTTTCGTTGCCGAGTTCTGCCTGTCCAACCTGACAAATCGGCCTTTGAATAGAGCCCCCTCCTCCAGTCGGCCACCGGCACCGCGGGTCCTCCCCCGACCGAGCGAACAGCGACGTGGATGACTCCGACTTGGGGGCGACGGCCTTGGAGGACGACACCGAGGGGGGAGGCAGGGAAGCAGGCGGCTCGAGGCTCGGAGCCGGCCTCAAGGACTGGCCTGACGATGATGCGGGGGAAGTCGCATCCCGCCACCAGCCAGGGTCCGGCCAGCCGGGCGCGAGCTCATCTGCCGTGCCGGATGCCCAAGGTGGTGCGAAGAAACGCAGGGCCGCGCTGAGCTTGTTCGGTAGCCGGCCGAAGAAGCCCAAGGGCTCGGCCGCGGTGACTAAGTGGGATGAAGCGTCCACGAAGGCCATCCGCTTCCGCAAGACGGTGAAGGAGCCGCAGTTGGTTTCTGCGTAAGTACTGCCTTCATCTCGTACTTTCTCCTTCTTTGCTGATCTTGTCTGAGTTTATTTGCTTTGTTTCCCTTGATCTAGGGCTCCGCTTTCTCTTGAGAAGTCGACCGCCGCCTCCATCGTGGGGTCGGCGGAGACTTCCACCACCACTCGGCAGATCGATCCGGCCGCCGACCTCTGGGAGGCGACGGAGTGGAACACGCGGGAAGCGTGCGAGGAGCAGGAAGCCACCCGCCTGGAGAAGGCAGAAGCGGAGAAGGCGAAGGCCGCCGCCCTGAAGAAACTGGCAGAGGCCGAGGCAGCCGATGCAGTGAAGAAGCAGGCCGAGAAGGCTGCACGCCGGCAGTCGGCGGTGTTCGTCACTCCCCTGAACTCCACGCCGCCACCACCGGAGTTCGTGGCGCAGACTGGGGAAGCCGGCGGCGAGCACCCCGTCATGGAGAGGGACGGCTGCGACGTGGCCATGCTGGACGTAATCATGCCTCCACCGCCACCGTCCGGGAACGCGCAAGGCAAGCAGCTGGCGGACCCTCCGGTACCGCCAGCCAGAAACAAGGTGGTGATCGGCCCTATTCCTGTGGTCTGCACACCAACGCGCTGCCGGCTTGCAAAGGCGGCTTTGGCGCCACGCCCGCTGGAGACCGGCGCCACAAGCTCCTCGATCCCGGACACCGAGGCGACCAGCGCCGCGCCCACTGGGTGGGTGCGGGGAGGCGAGACGGGCCCTCTGAACAAGGCGATCCTGGACGTTCAAGCCAAACTCCGCGCCGAGGCCGATGCTATCAAGCAGTGCAACAAGGCGTTCCTGGAATCGCGAGAGGCCATCCGGGTACGCTTCTTGCTTCTTCTTTTAACTCTTGTATTGCTTCGTGGTGGCGCGTCAGCGCACCCACTGGGTGTAGTCCCCGAGTTTCGGGCCGACTGCTGAGCAGGCGGCTCGGAATTTTAGTTAGCAGGCTTTGAGCGCTGATAACCTTGCTGCAGGATTATCATAACCTCCGTGCGGCCGCCTTCAACTCCAAAGTCCAGGAGTAGGATCAACGTGTTGTCGACTTGTCGAAGAGCCGGAGTAAGTCTTCTTCTTTCTCTGCGGGGGCGTGCTGGCGCACCCGCGGGCTGTAGTCCCCGAGATTCGGGCCGGCTGCTGAGCAGTCGGGCCGGATCTCCTCGGCAACTGTTCTTCTTTTCTTCTGGTTACTGACGCCTTTCCCTTCTTCTTTTCTCTGCAGAGGCCAACGCCGCCTTGCAGCAGCAGATGGGCGAAGCCAACACCGCGTTGCGCGCTAAGGAGGACGAGTGCGGGAAGCTGGCTGAAGAGCATGACCGGCTGGTCGCGCAACTAGTGGAGCAGGCGGAGTTTCTCAAGAAGGCCCGGAAGGAGGCGGAGGACAAGGAGACCAGCCTCCTTGCTGAGTTCGCGACCGAACGCTCCACCTGGACCGACAAGGAGGCGATGCTGTCTTCCGGCTTTCACGAGATCGAAGACATAGTTGATGGTGAGCTTACCTCTTTTTCCTTCTTTGACCTACTAGCTGTTGGTCGAGCCGGCCTCTCGTCTCTGACTTTGGCTTTTTGCTTTCTGTTTGGAGCAGACTTCTTCCCTGGTCATTCTGACACCGCCAATCAAGCCATCGAAGCTGATCATGAAGGACGGAGGGCGGAAGGTGCACAGATCGCTGCCGACGCCCCACAGATCCTTGGTGAGAAGCTCCTAAGCATCGAGGCCCGTCTTCGGCCGGCTCACCGGATGCTGCGCCATCTTCAGCGTGTCAGCGCCCAGGCGATCGCCGCCCTGTGGCCGGACATGCCGGCACCGCGCACTCCCAGTCAGACTGCCGACTGGCTGGAGGTGGCGGCCGGCCGTCTTGAGGCCTGGAAGGGCTCCTCGGCCCGGGCTGGAGCGCGCCGGGCCTTGGAATTCGTCAAGGCGTGGTACCCTGGGCTAAGTCTAGCCCAGTTGGCCATGTTTCGGCTGGAGGCTCAGGAGGAGTTGGTGGTCTAGAAGATGACCTTGTCAAGCGTGCAGCGGCAATCGCCGAGTACACCGACACAAGTGTCTTCGTCCCGGAGCGAGCCGAAAACGGCGCCGAGGCGCCACCAGAATGGTTCGGGCTGAACCCGGAGGACGGCGAGGACTCGGCCGAGGTGATCGACTCCAGCGGCGAGGAAGAAGGCGATGAGGAGGAGGAAGGCGAAGAGGAGGCGCCGGAGGTCGGAGCGGACGACCAACCTCAGCTCGACTGCGCCTCTAGCAACGAGCCACGCCCAGGCGAGCCGGATGCCACTGGAGGCGACCAAGTGGAGACTGACCAGCCGGCCACTCCACCAACCGGCGCCACCGACTCCTCCGATCCACCGAACCGGTCCGCTGCTCCCTAGGCTGCCAGTTTATCTTTTGTTTTACCTGCTTATCAGTCTCGACGAACTTGTTAACTTTGCACAATTCCACCCGCGGGGTGTATCTCAAACTTCTGTTGTATGTCAACCAAGGGCCTTTTGCTATGTAAATATTTTTGCCGAGTTCTATCTTTCCTTGCTTTCTGCCCTCTTGGCTTTTTCCTTTGCCGCCCTCCCTTAGTTGCCGTCTTGCCAGCCGAATAGCCGCTCTGCGGACTATGGCTGGGTCGAGTACTTAGCTACTTTCGGGAAGGCAAGTACTTAGCCGATATAGAACATTTTGGCAAGTTAAGTAGAAGCTGGCCGGCCGGCTTCTCAATAGCCGGTCGTAGAGGCGGGAAGCCGGCTTGAACTATGCACATGCTTTGGGTCCTTAGCCATTTTTCATGTGGGCACCCTTTCTGCCTTTCTCCTACCCACCAGACAGTCGCTCTACGAGCTGCGGCCTCTTGCAGGAGAGGGCTTAAGTGCCAACACATTACTTGTCCGGCTGCAGGAAGCATTTCATAGTACAAGCCGGCGAGTCCCCGGGCCGACTAATCGGACCCGGTGCCAAGCGGCATAAAGGCAATAACACATTCATAGGCATAATTCTTATCATATAGATAAAAGAGGGCAGTCCCCGAGCTCTTCTCGAGGGACCCGGAGTCTTCGTACTTTAATACAAAAGGTAGCGTGGTACATATCGCATCAAGCTGTAAAATCTTCGGAGGAGATTTGCATTCCATGGCCGCTCCGTCTCCTTGCCGGAGTCGTCCCTCTTGCGCGCTCGAGGCTTCTGAGCGTCGATCAGGTAGTAGGAGTCATTGCCCAACACCTTGCTGATGATGAAGGACCTTCCCAAGGTGCTGAGAGCTTGTGTTGGCCGGCTATTCGCTGGATCAGCCGGAGCACAAGGTCTCCCTCTTGGAAGGATCACGGCTTGACCTTCCGGTTGTAGTATCGGCGCAGGCTTTGCTGGTAGTGGCTGGACTGGCTGTTGTGCCAACAGCCGGCCCTCTTCCAGCAGATCGACGCCATCTTGACGTGCTTCTTCCGCCTCCTCTTTGGTGTACATGGTGACTCGAGGGGAGTCGAATTCTATGCGTTGGGATGACGGCTTCCGCAGCGTAGACGAGGAAGAAAGGCGTGAAGCCGGTTGACTTGTTTGGAGTTGTGCACAGGCTCTAGAGGATCGCTGGCAGCTCATCGAGCCAACAGCTGGCCGAGCTCTCAAGAGGCTCGACCAGTCGGGGCTTGATGCCGGACAAGATGGGGCCGTTTGCTCGCTCTACTTGGTCGTTTGATTGCGGATGGGCAACGTACGCTAAGTCCAGTCGGATGCCCTGCGTTGCGCAGAAACGGGCCAAGGCACCTTTGGCAAAGTTCGTGCCATTATCAGTGATGATGCTGTGCGGTATGCCATACCGGATGGTGATGTCGGAGATGAAAGTCACAGCAGTCGGACCATTCAGCTTCTTGATTGGTTTTGCTTCTATCCACTTGGTGAACTTGTCCACTACGACAAGCAGATGAGTCATGCCACCTCGTGCTGTTTTGAATGGTCCCACCATGTCCAGGCCCCAGACAGCAAAGGGCCAGGCAATGGGGATAGTCTTGAATGCAGAAGCCGGCTGAAGTGGCTTGGAGCGGAACTTCTAGCACCATTTGCATTTCTGGACCAAGTCTTTGGCGTCTTCTAAAGCAGTCGGCCAGAAAAAACCGTGGCGAAAAGCTTTGGCCACAAGTGCTCTTGAAGCCGCGTGATGACCACACTCGCCTTGATGGATATCTTTGAGGATTGCTTGGCCTTGCTCCGGCTCTACGCAGCGCTGGTAGACACCAGTGACACTGCGCCTCACAAGTTCTCTGTTGACTATGGTGTATGCTGCTGCCCGGCGTTGAACTTGCCGGGCCGAGATCTCATCAGTCGGCAGCTCTTTGTTCACCAGGAAGTTGAGGATGGGCTTGGCCCACGAAGGCACTGCAATTTCTTCGATTGCTAGGTCTGCTACTTGCACGAGGGCGGTTGGGCCGGGAGGCGGCGGGTTGGAGTCAGATGCCGGTTGCTGAGTTGATGAAGTCCCCGGGCCGACTGCTGCAGTCCCCGAGCCGGGTTCTGAAGTCCCCGGGCTGGGTGCAGCTGTTGCAGTCCCCGGGTCGCCTGCCAAATTCCTTGTGCCAGCTGCTGGGGTCCTCAAGTCGAATCCGACAATGGCGATGGCTTGACAGATGGCTTGAGGAGGCGTTGTAGGGCGACGCCGGTTGGTATTGCTTGACGGGTGGAACCGATTCGTGCCAAGGCATCTGCTTGCTCATTGTCATTCCTTGGCACATGGAGAAACTCGCATCCTTCAAAGTATCCACTGAGTTGCTGTACGAGGAAGCGGTAGCTCGCCATGTTTGCATCCTTGGCATCCTAGTCGCCCGACGACTGCTGGACCACCAAATCAGAGTCACCATAGCACAGGATCCAGCGAATGCCGAGTTCTTTGGCAGGCCAGAGCCCGTGAATGAGTGCCTCGTATTCAGCGACATTGTTGGAGGCGGCAAAATGGATTTGCAGCACATATCTGAGCTTGTCTCCTTTGGGAGAGGTGAGGATTATGCCGACTCCCGAACCGTTGCGCATCTTGGAACCATCAAAATGCATCCGCCAATGGATGGAGTCGCTCGCTGGCGGCAGGTACTGGGTCGCGGCCCAGTCGACGAGGAAGTCGGCCAGTGCTTGTGACTTGATGGCGGTGCGAGGCTGGTAGTAGATGGTGTAGGGGGCCAAATCTATGGCCCATTTGGCCACTCGGTCTGAAGCATCTCAGCTTCCAATGATCTCGGCAAGTGGAGCCGTGCAGACCACAGTGATTGGGTGCTCTTGAAAATACGGCTTCAATTTCTTGGCGGCAAAGTGCACGTCGTAGCACATCTTCTGATAGTGGGGGTAGTTATGCTTGGAGGCTGTCAGAACTTCACTCAGATAATACACCGGTCTCTGGACTAGTAGTGCCTTGCCTTCTTCCTTGCGCTCTACCACTATGACTGTGCTGACCACCCGGCTGGTGGAGGCGATGTAGAGGAGCATGGGCTCCTTAGGAGTCGGAGCCGCCAGGACAGGCGGAGTGGTCAGCATCTTCTTGAGCTGGAAGAAAGCTTCAACCACCTTGTCGTTCCACTCGAAAAAAGTGGTCTTCTTCATGAGTTGGTACAGGGGAAGAGCCTTCACGCCCAGCCGACTGATGAAGCGACTGATGGATGCCGAGCAGTCGGTGAATTTCTGCATGTCCAGCAGTTGGGTGGGCACTTCCATCCTCTCGATGGGCTTGATCTTCACGGGGTTGCATTCTATGCCGCGCTCTGAGACCAGGAAACCAAGAAGCTGACCGGCTGGTACTCCAAAGACGCATTTCTCCGGGTTGAGCATGATTTGAAATCGGCGCAAGTTCTCAAAGGTCTCCTTGAGGTCTTCTAGCAACGTTCCACGCTTCTCCGTCTTCACCACAACATCGTCCACATAAACATGGGCGTTCCTGCCGAGCTGCTTGAGGAGGCACTTCTGCATGCAACGTTGAAATGTGGCGCCGGCATTTCTCAAGCCGAATGTCATGGTCAAGTAGCAGAAGGCTCCAAACGGTGTGATGAAGGCGGTCTTCAGCCTGTCGGCGGGGTTCAGCTTGATCTGGTGATACCCTGAGTATGCGTCCAAAAAACTCAACAGCTTGCATCCGGCTGTGGAGTCTATCACTTGGTCAATTCTCGGCAAAGCAAATGGGTCTTTGGGGCAGACTTTGTTGAGGCTGGTACAATCAATACACATACGCCACTGCTTTTTTTCTTCAGTACAAGGACTGGGTTGGCCAGCCACTCTAGAAAGAATACTTCCATGATGGAGCTGGCTGCCAGCAGCCGGGCTATCTCTTCTCCAACGACTCTTCTCTTTTGACAGGCGGCGCAAGGGCTGCCTGACCGGCTTGGCATCAGACTGGACATGTAACCTGTGCTCGGCGAAATCCGTCGGGACACCCGGCATGTCTTTGGGAGACCATGCAAAGATATCCCGATTCTCACGGAGGAAATCGATGAGCTCGCCTTCCTATTTGCTGTCAAGATTTGCGCCTATGACAGCGTACTTCTCCGGGTGCTCCGGGTCCAGGGGTATCTTTTTGTTTCTTTGGCCGGCTTGAACGAGCCCTCGGCTTCCGACTCATTGGGGTTGGGTGGCATTTCCGGCTACTTGCCTGCCATCGCCATAGCCCGGTCAAGGAGCCGCTTCTCAGAGGCGATCACAAGGGACTCGGCCAGCCGGCTGCTATGTGCTGCACAGGCGGAGGACTTCTTGTAATCCCCTGCTATGTTCAGAATTCTCTTAGAACTCGGCATCTTCATTTTGAGGTAAGCATAGTGGGGGACCGCCATGAACTTGGCCAGAGAAGGCCGGCCAAGCAGTGCATGGTATAGGCTCTCAAGGTCCACCACCTCAAACCAGAATGGCTCTCGGCGGAAGTGATATTTTTCTCCAAAGAGGACGTCTATCTGGATCTTGCTGATTGGCGAGCAGGAAAGGCCAGGAACTATGCCATGGAATATAGTTCGGCTGGGCTGAAGTTGCCTTTGTTTGATTCCTAACTTCTCCATGGTATCCTTGTACAGGATGTTGATGCATTGCCGCCATCTATCAGAACTCGGGAAAAACGAGCAGCTCGCCTCTCTGTGGCAAAAGTGGCATCCAGAACCAGGGCATAGGAGCCGGGATTGGGCATTACTTCCGGGTGGTCGGCTCTGCTCCAGCTGATGGGCTTCTCGGACCAATGCATGAACTCGGGGGTCTCTGATGCTACTGCATTTACTTCTTGTTGTCGTTGCCGTCTGCTGTGCTTAACGTCGGCCACGCTGGTGAACACGACATAAGCTCCGTGCTCTTTAGGATACTCGTCTTGTATGGCTCCGACTAGTCGAAATGCCGGTTGCTGGGGTGGAGGAGGTGGCGGCTGCCCAGCAGATGGAGGAGGCAGAAGGCCGTCACCCTTGGCGATCCTGGTGAGCCAATGGCACTTCCGAGTGGTGTGCTTGGACGGCTTCGCGCCACTGTGAAATTTGCAGGGTGCATCAAGAGTCTGCTCATACGAGAAAGCAGGCAGCCAATTGGGCTTGCCGCCCTTCTGGCGCTTGGATGGAGGCTGCCCTTTTGGCTGCTGGTCTTCGACTGTTGCCACCTGCCGGCTTGTGGAAGCCGGCTGCGTGGCCTTGCGTTTGTTGTAGTTGGGTTGTTGACGCCGACTGGTGTCTCCAGCCGGGGCCCGAGGAGCTGGGGGAGCCACTTTGCCAGTCGCATCAACTTGGATCTCTGCCTTCATGGAGGAGTTGGCCGTGGCGTATTTATCTGCTATGATCAACAGCTCGTCGAGGGTCGCCGGCTCGTCGCAGAGAAGCCTATGCTTGAGAAGGGTGCCCTCTCGGCACCCGGCAATGAAGTACTCGATGGCCTGCACCTCATGCACGCCCTCACAAGAGTTGCGGAGCTCGGCCCAGCGTGTGAGGTAGTCACGAGTCGACTCGTTGGGGCCTTGGACACACAAGGAGAGCTGGCGGGGCTTGGGCGGCCGCTTGTAAGTACTGGTGAAGTTGTGGACGAAGGCTTCGGTGAAGTCGACCCAACTGTTGATGTTGCGGGGCTTTAGGGTGTTCAGCCCTGTCCGGGCTGTGCCCAGCAGCATGAGCGGAACGTACTTCACGGCAACGCGCTTGTTGCCGTTTGCGATGCTGACGGGTGTGGAGTAGTCGACCAGCCAGTCCTCCGGCTTTACGGAGCCGGTGTATTTGGGCGTGTCTCTCGGGAGCGTGAACCCTTTGGGGAATGGCTCATCTCAAATGCAAGGGCCGAAACAGGGCGGACCCAGCTCATCTTCTTCTAGCGCCAGGGATCGGTTGAGACGGTCGATCCTGTGGCGGGCGTCATTTTCTCTGACTCCTTCTCGGTGGCCAAGGCGGTCGCCGAGTGTCGGGTGCTCAACAGGCGGCGGGGAGACGCGCCTTGCCCTGTGGGGGGGGGGGGGAGGCGGACAGTCATCCCGTCGTTCCACTGCTCTCCGGCGGCCGTCTTGGTCGCGCTCGATAGTGATGCGAGTCCGGCTGCGGCCGGCTGCCGGCTCCTTGTCTCTTCTTCCACGGACGCCACCAGTCGGCGTCCGGGATGTCGCGCCTTGGTCTCGGCGGGGAGGCGGATCGTCATTTTGCCGGTTGGGTGCCTCAGTGCGGCAGCCGCCTCGTCTTGCTCAAAGAGCCGCGTCGAGGAGTCGCTGGACGCGCTCCGCCATCTGGCGACGCTCTTCGCCCTCGAACTTGTCTAGCTCTCCTGCTGCCGCCTGGGCAGCTCTTATGTTTTCCGCAAGCGTGGCATAGTCGGGGCGGTCTGCCCCGAACAGGCTGGCGATGGCCACGCCGCATTGCTAGACCGTGCCGATGCGGCTAGGCCCACCAGGGGCCGGCGTGCCACCCACAGCGCGGTCCATCTCGCGCTGGTAGGCCTCCGATAGGCGTCTCATGTTGGTCAACTTCTTGGCGCTCTCGACAAGCAGGGCGCGGCGCGCTTCCAGCATCTCGGCGTCGACGTCTTCTGGAATGGGCGCCGTCAGGTCTTGCAGTGCCGCATCAAGCGGGTCATGAGCACCTCCGCCGGAGTGCTTGCTGTGGCCGATGACAAGCACCTCCGTGACGGTGCTTCCGCCGCTCTCCGCGCGAGGAAGCGGCTCGTCGTAGACCACCACATTGGTAGGGAACGCGTCATGTGATGCGGTGTCGGAGTCGACAAGCATCGGTTCGGTGGAGCCAACAGACTCCAAATCTACCGCAGGCTCGCTTGTGACGTGGAGCTAATCGAGGAGGCTCGCGAGGCGGCTCTCAGGGCCATCGGTGCCCACATCAGACGCGGGCTCGTCGGAGAGGCGAACCTCGCCAACCAGATCGGCGAGGCAGCTCGCCGCGCAGGCGACCTCTGCGCCATGCAGCGCGTCAGCGCAGACTCCATCTGGCGTGCCGGGCTGGCTGCGCTTGCCAGGGAGGAATAGGGTTCCCGTCCAAAACAGGTCTCCGGACGACGGTGCACCTCTCCCCACAGTGGGCGCCAAATGTCGGGGGTTGGGTGCGACATATGCCAATGGATGGCTTATCATGGTGGGAGCAAGTAGAACGTCGCCGGTGCCTGGAAGCGGGATGAGGCGTAGACACGAACACCGGTGCACCTTACCCAGGTTCGGGGCTCTCCTAGGAGATAACACCCCTAGTCCTGCTCTGCGGGGTCTCCGCATGATCACTAAGGCACTAGTCAGTACAATGGTGCTCCTCGAGCTGTTTGCTAGAGGTGGAAGAAAGCAAAGCTAGCTCTCTCCTTTCTCTATGGTGAGTCTAGTTCTAAAAGGTTGGGTACCCTTTGCATGGGTGCCCTGGGGGGTTTATATAGGCCTACCCCCAGGGGTACATTGGTAATCTTGCCGAGTGTAGGACCCGGCTGTCAGCGTCTCCGGCCTCCGGTTTCTCCGCTGGCTGCTGGGGCCCACCGACTGGTGGGCCCTGCCGTCTGGTCTGGTACGGAGTCGACAGGCCGCTCCCGCCGCTTGCGGGTCTTGCCGGCTGCTGATCACTGTAGCCGTGATGCTAATGACGCAGGCTTGGTCGAGGGAGCGTGGCTACAGTCCCGCCGCTTAGCGGGCGATCACTATAGCCATTCCGTGTCTTGTCTGGTTAATGGCGCACGTGTCCTTAGGGGGGAGTTGGTCGCCTGCCAGAACTCGGCCATCCTTAGGTCCGGCTGGTCCGACTTCCTCCGCCTTCCGGGCTCCCGCTGCCTGGTAGGGCCCATCGTCTTCGGGCTGTACCGATAGGCGGTCGTGGGAGCAGGGCTCCGCCTGACAGGGATGATGTCAGGGGTGGAGTGGCAACAGTGCCGCGCCGGGCGGAGATCTCCGCCTGTGTGGAGCACTATGACCACATCCAGCCCTGGATCTGGGAGGGATGGGCTACACTGTAGCCGCTCCTTGTCCTTTCTTTCTTGATGAGGGTGCAGACTTTGCGGGCACCACGGGCCGACTGCTAGGGGCCGGCTTCTCTAGTAGCCGCCCACTAGGAGTCGGCTTCCGGAACTCGGCCATCAACGGGCAGCCGACTATTCCTCCAGCCGGCCACCAGAAGGCGGCACTTCGTCTTGATGCCTTGAGGGGCGCAGCCAGCCCCGATGTGTTGAAAGGCTCTGGGTCTCGGGTGAGCCTAACCGTGGCCCATTACTCCGACAACTTTTCTGCTTTGATACCGTTGAGCCTGTTGCTAATAGAATGCAGAGCGGGCTTTTGCAACGTCACGCTCCTCCTCTAGGGCCTCTAAACTGTCCTGCCTATCAAGCTCGGCTTCTTTCACTTCGTACATGCGCACTCGAGGTGAGTCATGAATGATGTCGCAGGGCAGTACCGCCTCTGCGCCGTACACCATAAAAACGGTGTGTATCAGGTAGTGCGATTCGGCGTGGTCCGCAGCCCCACAGTACGGAGTCGAGCTCCTCAACCCAGTGCGTATCTGATTCCTTCAAGGATAGCACTAGTCTGGGTTTAATGCCGCTTATAATAAGACCGTTTGCTCGTTCGACTTGACCGTTTGTTTGGGGGTGATAGACGGAGGCATAATCGAGCTTAATGCCCATATTGCCGCACCAAGTTTTTACCTCGTCAGCTGTGAAGTTCGAGCCGTTATCGGTGATGATGCTGTGGGCGACACCATAACGGTGTACAACCTCGGATATGAAGTCTATCACTGGTCCGGACTCGGCCGTTTTAACTGGTTTGGCTTCTATCCACTTGGTGAATTTATCCACCATGACCAATAGGTACTTTTTCTTATGGCTTCCTCCTTTAAGGGGTCCGACCATATCAAGCCCCCAGACCGCAAAGGGCCAAGTAATGGGGATTGTTTGGAGAGCGGTAGGTGGCATATGGCTTCGGTTTGCAAAAAGCTGGCAACCGACGCAATGTTGGACAAGGTCCTGTGCGTCTGGTCGGGCTGTCGGCCAGTAGAAACCTGTATGGAAGGCCTTGCTTACCAGGGCCCGAGCTGCGGCGTGATGGCCGCTGAGTCCAGCATGAATTTCTGCCAAAAGTTGCCGTCCTTCCTCTTCAGAGATACACCTTTGAAATACTCCGGTAGCGCTTTTCTTATAAAGCTCTCCCTCATGGACCTTGTAGGCTTTAGACCGCCGCACAATGCAACGTGTCCGTTTGGGTCCTTGGGGAGTTCTTGCCTATTTAGGTAAGCCAAGAAGGGTTCTATCCACGGGGCGATGACGGCCATAATCACGTGGGCAAAAGGTGTTATTTCGATGGCGGAGCCTCCGATTACGTCAGAGTGTTCGGGATCTAGTATTGTGGCCGGATCCGGACTGCTGTTGCCTGTCTCCCCTTCCCACACCACGAATGGCTTAAATAGCCTTTCCAAGAAGATATTAGGTGGGACAGGGTCGCGTTTAGCGCCAATGCGGGCGAGGATATCCGCCGCTTGATTGTTTTCTCGGGCCACATGGTGGAATTCGAGCCCCTCGAACCGAGCTGACATTTTGAGGACGGCATTGCGGTAAGCCACCATTTTTGGGTCCTTGGCGTCAAAGTCCCCATTTATTTGAGATATTGCGAGGTTCGAATCCCCACGCACCTCTAGGCGTTGAATGCCCATGGAGACTGCCATCCGGAGACCATGCAACAGGGCCTCATATTCTGCTGCGTTGTTGGAGTCTGTGTATAATATTTGGAGTACGTATTGGACTGTATCTCCGGTGGGGGATGTCTGGACGACGCCTGCCCCTTAACAGCCAGCATCTTAGAGCCGTCCAAAGTCATGATCCAATTGGAGTACGCGCCCGTACTCTTTAGGGAGTTCGGCCCATTCCATTCGGCATTTAAATCAGCCAAGATTATGCGACTTAATGGCTCGCCGTGGTTTGTATGTTATGTCGAATGGGAGGAGCTCAATAGCCCATTTAGCAATCCGGCCCGTGGCATCACAATTATTTATTATGTCGTTGAGTGGTACTTCAGAGGCCACCGTGATTGAACACTTTTGAAAGTAGTGTCGCAGTTTCCGGGATGCCATGAAGACCGCGTATTCTATCTTTTGATAATGTGGGTACCATCATTTGCATTGAGTGAGGACAGTGGATTCATAGTATACTGACTTTTGAAGCGGGAACTTATGTCCGTCCGTCTCTCGTTCGACGACGAGCACTGGGCTTACAACCTGGTGTGTTGCCGCTATATATAACAACATTGGTTCGCCGATATTTGGTGCGGCCAAGATTGGGTTGCTGGCCGAGAGGGCTTTTATTTCTTCCAATCCGGTCGTGGCCGCATCCGTCCACTCGAAGTGTTCGGTGCGTCGAAGAAGGCGATAAAGAGGTAGTGCCTTTTCTCCCAATCAGGAGATAAAGTGGCTTCAGGCAGCCACGCATCCAGTTATATTCTAGATTTGCTTGAGGTCTGTTGGGATAGCCAACTATGACAGAGCTCGGATTTTAGCCGGATTTGCTTCAATTCCTCTATTGGAAACAATGAAGCCCAAGAGCTTTCCGGCGGGCACGCCGAAAACGCATTTTTCCAGATTAAGCTTGATGTCGTATGTTCGGAGATTGTCGAACATAAGCCTCAAGATGTCTATTAAAGATTCGACATGTCTAGTTTTGATGACCACATCGTCTATGTATGCCTCCACTGTTTTCCCGATTTGTGTTTCCAGGCATGTCTGAATCATGCGTTCATATGTTGCACCGGCATTTTTGAGCCCGAAAGGCATGGTGTTAAAACAGAAGGGGCCATATGGAGTGATGAATGCCGTTGCGGCTTGATCGGACTCCGGCATCTTGATTTGATGGTATCCGAAGTATGCGTCGAGGAAACACAATGAGTCGTGTCCTGCGGTAGCGTCGATAATTTGATCGATGCGGGGGAGGGGGAAGGGATCCTTGGTGCAAGCCTTGTTAAGGTCCTTGAAATCTACACATAGGTGCCAGGATTTGTCCTTCTTTGGTACCATTACCAGGTTTGCTAGCCAGTCCGGATGTTTAATTCTCTAATGAATCCGGCCTCGAGTTACTTGGCTAGCTCCTCTCCCATGGCTTGTCGCTTAGGATCTGAGAAAGGCCGAAGAGTCTGCTTGACCGACTTGTATCCCTTTAGAATGTTTAGGCTATGCTCGGCCAGCCTGCGTGGGATTCCTGGCATGTCTGAAGGATGCCAGGCGAAGAAGTCCCATTTCTCGCGCAAGAACTCCTGCAGTGCGGCGTCTGTTGTGGCGTTCAGCTGTGCCCCGATGGATGATGTTTTTGTAGGGTCCATTGGGTGGACCTGGAATTTGACTATTTCATCCGCTGGTTTAAAAGAGGTGGACTTGGTTCTTTTTTCGAGTATCATGTCGTCCTTGTTCACTGGTGAGCGCAGCGCAGTTAGTTCTTCGACCGCGAGGGCTTCGGATAACGCCTCGAGGGCCAGTGCGGCGGTTTTATTTTCGGCACGGAGTGCGATGTCCAGATCACTAGCTAGAGTGATGATTCTATTGGGCCCAGGCATCTTGAGCTTCATGTACCCGTAATGGGGTATAGCTTGGAAGATCGTGAATGCCTCCTGCCCTAAAAGAGCATGGTATCCGCTATTGAACGGGGCCACTTGGAATGTGATTTCTTCGGACCTATAATTCTCCGGCGTGCCGAATACCACATCTAGTGTGATTTTTCCCGCACATCGTGCTTCCCGACTAGGGATGATTCCTCTGAAGGTCGTGCTGCTTTGTTCAATGCGGCTCTTGTCTATTTCCATTTTGCTAAGAGTCTCCTCGTAGATGAGGTTTAATCCACTGCCACCGTCCATGAGCACTTTAGTAAGCCGGAAGCCGTCTACAATTGGACTAAGGACCAAAGCGGCTAGTGCTCGGACTGTTCGAAATTGAGGTTCGTCACTGGCATTGAAGGTTATGGCTGTATCGTTCCATGGGTTTATTGCTGCAACGTGACAGACTTCGGCGAGGCTGCAGAGTGCTTGCTTACGCCTATTATTTGAGGTGAAAGTCTCGAAGACTGTCAATATTGTATTGTTATTTTCCATGGGATGGTGCTCTGTAGTATTGTTGATGAGGAGATCCTTGCCACTCTTGGCCACCTGCCGGAGTATCCAACATGCTCTAAGGCTGTGTGTTGGCATGGTATCCGGTGTACTTGAATTTTGCATCGCCCATTGAGCCATCCCTCCAATACGGTTCCACGCCCTATAGCGGGCTTTGGTTTCTTTGTAATTGGATCGGGTGACTTACGAGAGTACACCCTTTTAGTTCAGACGGGGGGTTTAGTGAGAGCCGGAGGATCCCAGAATTTTGTTTGGGTTTTCCAGGCGCTTTCCATCGCACAGTACTTCTGTACTATGGCCGCCAAGTCAGCGAAGTGTGCTATGTCACGGCGACTTATGGCGTTGAGGATTCCCTTGTCCGTGCAATTTTTGCAAAAGAATGAAATTGTGTCTTCCTCGCGACAGTCGTTGACCTTGCTCATTCCAAGGAGGAATCTGCCCAATAGTGATGTACCATCTCTTGGGGCTCTTGTCTAATGTGGGAAAGATCACTTATGTCTGGGTGGGTGGGTAGATTTAGGTCCAAACCCTGACCCGATCTAAGACCCAGGGGCAGAGGAGTTTCTGAGCTTGGCAGTTCGGGCTCCGGGATGTTGCCCAATTTTTCTGGCCCGATGTCCGATTCTAGGTTCGAAGCTTGGGCCATGTCCTCCCGTAGACGGGTATCCGGATCAGGGAGCTCGGGAATCCGAACATATTTTGTCCTCAAAATAGAGGAAGAATCACTGCATTGCTCCTCCACCACCGCTATCTGATGGGTGACCGGCGGAGAGTTAATCTCCCTTTGGCCGGGTTTAAGCCCGATCCGATCATAGTCCGTAGCGACTCCCAGGGCGGCGATGCGATCCAAGAGCTTGTTCAAGGAAGAGAGCTCTTGGATCCATCTGCTCGGCGAATCCCGAGCCGACGTGGAGGATGTTTTTGATGACTCGAGAAGTCATCGTCGGCGCGACGGCCAAACGGGCGGTCATGACGAAGCCGGCTAGTCGGAGAGTTTGGCCTATAGCCAGGGCTCCCCCAGAGGTGATGTTGTCCTTGACAACAAGACGAGCGAACAAGCCTTATCCTGACGGCATAGTGGAACTCTCAATGAAAGCACCAATGTCGGTGTCAAAACCGGCGGATCTCGGGTAGGGGGTCCCGAACTGTGCATCTAAGGCTAATGGTAACAGGAGGCGGGGGACACAATGTTTACCCAGGTTTGGGCCCTCTCGATGGAGGTAATGCCCTACTTCCTGCTTGTTTGATCTTGATGATATGAGTATTACAAGAGTTGATCTACCACAAAATCGTAGAGGCTAAACCCTAGAAGCTAGGCTATGATTATGATTGTTGTCGTCCTACGGACTAAACCCTCCGGTTTATATAGACACCGGAGGGGTCTAGGTTTACACAGAGTCGGTTACAAGGGAGGAGATCTACATATCCGAATTGCCAACCTTGCCTTCCACGCGAAGGAGAGTCCCCCCCGGACACGGGACGAAGTCTTCAATCTTGTATCTTCATAGTCCAATAGTCCGGCCAAAGTATATAGTCCGGCTGTGCGAGGACACCCTAATCCAGGACTCCCTCAGCTATATATACCCCTCCACCCTTCCTCCATTCGAAAAGAGAGCCATCAGAACATGCCTACACTTCCAGCATTCATTTTTTGAGAGAGAACCACCTACTCATGTGTTGAGACAAAGATATTCCAATACAACCACAAGAATCTTGGTCTCTAGCCTTCCCCAAGTTGCTTTCCACTCAAATCATCTTTCCTCCAAATCCAAATCTGTGAGAGAGAGTTGAGTGTTGGGGTTACTATCATTTGAAGCACAAGAGCAAGGAGTTCATTATCAACACACCATCTATTACCTTTTGGAGAGTGGTGTCTCCTAGATTGGTTAGGTGTTACTTGGGAGCCTCCGTCAAGATTGTGGAGTTGAACCAAGGAGTTTGTACGAGCAAGGAGATAGCCTACTTCATGAAGATCTATCCTAGTGAGGCAAGTCCTTCGTAGGCGATTGCCATGGTGGGATAGACAAGGTTGCTTCTTCGTGGACCCTTCGTGGGTGGAGCCCTCCATGGACTCGCGCAACCGTTACCCTTCGTGGGTTGAAGTCTCCATCAACGTGGATGTACGATAGCACCACCTATCGGAACCACGGAAAAAATCTTCGTGTCTACATTGCATTTGCTCCCTCCAAACTCCTCCCTTTTACCTTCATATGCAATGATTTACATTCCGCTGCTATACTCTTAGATTTGCATGTGTAGGTTGATTGCTTGACTTGTGCTAAGTTGCTAAAATCTTCCAAGACTTAAAATTGGGAAAAGGCTAGATTTTTATTTGGTCAAGTAGTCTAATCACCCCCTCTAGACATACTTTTGATCCTACAAGTGGTATCAGAGCTTTGATCTCCATTTGCTTTGATTTCCATAGCTTTGGTGATCATAGCCTTGGTTTCACAATCTAGGTGAGTATGGCGTCTAGCGAGGGAAATTACCACCGTTGAGGTCCTTACTTTGATGGTACTAATTTTGCTAGTTGGAAGCATAAGATGAAAATGCATATTCTTGGACATAACCCCGCCGTTTGGGCTATTGTGTGTATTGGCTTGCAAGGTGAATTCTTTGATGGGAGAGAACCGAATCGTGAAGCTACCGCGGAAGAATTGAAGATGCTGCAATACAATGCTCAAGCTTGCGATATCCTCTTCAATGGATTGTGCCCCGAAGAATTCAACAAAATCAGCCATCTTGAGAATACAAAGGAAATTTGGGATACTTTGATTGATATGCATGAAGGTACCGACTCCGTCAAGGAATCCAAATTGGATGTGCTTCAAAGTCAGCTTGACAAGTTCAAAATGAAGGATGGTGAAGGTGTCGCTGAAATGTACTCTAGGCTCGCTCTCATCACAAATGAGATTGCCGGCTTAGGAAGTGAAGAGATGACTGACAAATTCATCATCAAGAAGATCCTAAGAGCCTTGGATGGAAGATATGATACCGTGTGCACTTTGATCCAAATGATGCCCAATTACAAATATCTCAAGCCAACCGAAGTCATTGGAAGAATTGTTGCTCATGAGATGTCACTCAAGGATAAAGAAGAGCTTCACAACAAATCTAGTGGTGCTTACAAAGCCTCATGTGATGCTCCTACATCATCAAGTGAGAAACAAGCCTTCAATGAAGAATTGAGCCTAATGGTGAAGAACTTCAACAAGTTCTACAAGAGTGGAAGCAAAGAAAGAAGTTCCATGTCAAGGTCCTACAATGACAAAAGATCTTCTAGTCGTGAGCGTAATTGCTACAATTGTGGGCGACCCGGACACTACTCCAATGAGTGTACGGATCCCTACAAAGTAAGAGAAGACTCACCTAAAAGGATAAGCAAAAGAGAAGAATCACCTCCAAGAGAGAGAAGGAGTAGAGATGATCACTATGAACGAAGAACCTCTCGCAGAAGCAAGGATTCGGAGAGGAAGGACAAGTCATCAAGGAGCTACACAAAATGAAGACATCAAGCTCACGTTGGTGAATGGGTACCCGTCTCCAACTCCGACCACCACTCCGAGAGAAGTTATCACTCCGACTCCAAATATACTCAAGATGAAGGTGTTGCCGGTCTAGCACTTATGTCAACCAGCTCCTATGACATATTTGACTCACGAAATGAAGGAACTGGAAGATACTTCATGGCTAAAGGCCCAAAGGTATCACATCTAGTGAAGAAAACTATGATGAACTTGCTATTAATCATGCTAATCAAGATAAAATGAATGATGATGATAAGAAGGAGATTGAGCGTCTAACTAAAGAACTAAACACTCTTAAGTTAGCTCATGAAACTACCTTAGAAGATCATTGAGAACTTTTAAAGACTCATGAGAAGCTACGCTTCGAAAAGCTCAACCTAGAGCAAGAGCATGGGTTCTTAAAAGCAATCAATGACGATCTTCGTAAGAAAAATTCTTCTTACATTGCCAACCGTTTACTCTTGTCTACTTACATGCCACAAGTAAAATATAGCAACAAGAATAAGAAAGATTATTTATCTAGTAGTAACAATAATCATGCTAAATTCAATATTGTTGCTTCTAGTAGTTCTCTTGATTCCACTAATGATTCTCTTAGCCAAGTTACACTTGATCAAGAAAATAGCTTATTGAAGGGAATTATAGAGAAAGGTGTTTATGAGAGCCTTGTTGGAAGTAAGCAATTTGAGGAAATTGTACGCAAGAAGGAAGGCACCGAAGAATCAATGTGTTGGTTTTGAACGAAAGTTCAATGCCAATGGAGTTGAGTGGGAAGAAGATCAATACCCCAAGACGAAGTTTGTCCCTCAACAAGTGAAGTATGATCCTACTTCCTTCGAGGGGACACAATCTCAAGATGATCTTTCACCACAAGACCACAAGCAAAAAGGCAAGGACAAGCTTCAAGAGGAGATTGATGCATTTGAAGAAGCTCCTAAGGCCTTGGTCAAGTGGGTTCCCAAGACTACATCAAGTTCAAATTCATCAAGTACTACTACAACCCCATAGATTCCCATCAAGATGATCTGGATCCCAAAGAAGAAGAACTAGAGAGTTCTTAAGGGTTACTCCGCCAACATACTTCACTCATCTCATTTTGGCGAGAACAAGTGCAAACAACCTCCACATCTTGCACTATTTCAAGGAGTCACAAACCCTCTTGTTGGTAAGACAAGGGACTGATGTCGGTGTACTAGAGTAGGGGTACCCTAGTATCCCGAACTCGTGCACGGACAGTTGCAGCACCCCGCGGCAAGGCTTGCCTAGTGATCGCCAAGGTCCTCCGCGGCTCCTTTGGAGCCATTCAAGAACAAAGTATTTAGGGCCCCGACAAGAGGAGCTTGCCGGGAAGGCCACTCAAGGCACGAAGGAAACAAGACCCCGGCAAGAGGAGCTTGCCGGGAAGGCTTGGTGAGCGACAAGCTCCCGAGCGCGACAAGGATTCAGCCGCTGCAAGGTGCTTGCCGCGGCAGGCAACCTCTCTTCATCTCCGCTCCAGCTCATCCGCCAACGTGTCGCCATGGGGCTATTCCAGGCACGCGTGTCAAAGGGATGTGCAGCCAGCGGGGAGCAGCGATAAGCGGCGCTGACGAGCCTACCATCGTGGCAAACGGTGGTGCACTTGACGGTCCTCACAGAATTGTTTAGGGCGATGTGGACGGGCATTTATTGATCTTGTCCCTTGCCGTCAGAGTTAGGTATATGCACAGTACACTGTACAAATCGGTGTACCAACTACTTTTTTCCCATTTTTGCCCTCGTCTACGTTGCCACCTGTGGTGACCCCTTGTGCCTATAAAAGGAGGCCCATGTGCAACGTAGAAAGGGTCCGGTTCATTCGACTCACTCGAGACTACAGAAACTCAAGCTAGGTTTTGTAGCTCTCATTGCTCCCTAGCAAGAACACAATACAATCAACCAAGCAGCAGTAGGAGTATTATATCTCCGGAGAGCTCCGAAGCTGGGTAAACTGCTCGTGTGCATCGCCTCGATCTGCTCTTCATGCAATCTCCGCCCCCCTCCGAACCGAAAGGGACTCGGTCCGCCAGGTCCCATAGGTGTTCGTGGGTCACGATCAGCTTCCCCGACATCTGATGACCCACAAGTGTAGGGGATCTATCGTAGTCCTTTCGATAAGTAAGAGTGTCAAACCCAATAAGGAGCAGAAGGAAATGACAAGCAGTTTTCAGTAAGGTATTCTCTGCAAGCACTGAAATTATCGTAACGGATAGTTTTGTGATAAGGTAATTTGTAACGGGTAACAAGTTGTAAAACTAAATAAGGTGCAGCAAGATGGCCCAATCCTTTTTGTAGAAAAGGACAAGCCTGGAAAAACTCTTATATGAAGGAAAACGCTCCCGAGGACACATGGGAATTATCGTCAAGCTAGTTTTCATCACGCTCAAATGATTCGTGTTCATTACTTTGATAATTTGATATGTGGGTGGACTGTTGCTTGGGTACTGCCCCTTCTTGGACAAGCATCCCACTTATGATTAACCCCTATTGCAAGCATCCGCAACTACGAAAGAAGTATTAAGGTAAACCTAACCATAGCATGAAACATATGGATCCAAATCAGCCCCTTACGAAGCAACGCATAAACTAGGGTTTAAGCTTCTATCACTCTAGCAACCAATCATCTACTTATTACTTCCCAATACCTTCCTCTAGGCCCAAACAATGGTGAAGCGTCATGTATTCGAGGTTCACATAACACCACTAGAGGAAAGACAACATACATCTCATCAAAATATCAAGCGAATACCAAATTCACATGACTACTTATAGCAAGACTTCTCCCATGTCCTCAGGAACAAACATAACTACTCACAAATCATATTCATGTTCATAATCAGAGGGGTATTAATATGCATAAAGGATCTGAACATATGATCTTCCACCAAATAAACCAACTAGCATCAACTACAAGGAGTAATCAACACTACTAGCAACCCACAGGTACCAATCTGAGGTTTTGAGAGAAAGATTGGATACAAGAGATGAACTAGGGTTTTAGAGGTGATGGTGCTGGTGAAGATGTTGATGGAGATTGACCTCCTCCCGCTAAGAGGATCAATGATGATGACGATGGTGATGATTTCCCCCTACCAGAGGGATGTTTCCCTAGGCAGAACAGCTCCGCCGGAGCCCTAGATTGGTTCTGCCAAGGTTCCGCCTCATGGCGGCGGTGTTTCATCCCGTAAGCTTCCTCCTGATTTTTTCGAGGGTGAAAGACTTCATATAGCCAAAGATGGGCACCGGAGGCCTGCCAGGGGGCCCACAAGGTAGGGGGCGCGCCCCCACCATCGTGGATGGTTAGTGGCCCCCCTCTGGTTGATTCTTTCGACAGTATTTTTTATTAATTCCAAAAACTGCCTCCGTGAAGTTTCAGGACTTTTGGAGCTGTGTAGAATAGGTCTCTAATATTTGCTCCTTTTCCAGCCCAGAATTCCAGCTGCCGGCATTCTCCCTCTTCATGTAAACCTTGTAAAATAAGAGAAAATAGGCATATGTATTGTGACATAACGTGTAATAACAGCCCATAATGCAATAAATATTGATATAAAAGCATGATGCAACATGGACGTATCAGCTCCCCCAAGCTTAGACCTCGCTTGTCCTCAAGCGGAAACCGATAACGAAAAATATGTCCACAATGTCAAGTATGAATCAGAAACTTCATTGAGAACCAACAAACTATCATCTCGGTCATTGAAGCAATTGCAATTTATCATAACATCAGAAAGAGTCAATATAAGAGCTTTTCAGCAAGTCCACATACTCAACTATCATTTAGTCTTTCACAATTGCTAACACTCACGCAATACTTATGGTTATGGAGTTCTAATCGGACAAAGAGAAAGATAGGGGCTTATAGCATTGCCTCCCAATCTTTTACCTCAAGGGTAATGTCAACAATAATAGTTCATGCTAACTTACATCCAATTGGATATATATTATATATATATATATATATATATATATATATATATATATATATATATATATATATCTGGATCCTTCCAACACAACGTGCTTGCCAAAGGATAAAATATAAAAAGGAAAGGTGAAGATCACCATGACTCTTTGTATAAGGTATAAGACAAGAATAAAAGATAGGCCCTTCGCAGAGGGAAGCAGAGGTTGTCATGTGCTTTTATGGTTGGATGCACGAATCTTAATGCAAAAGAACGTCACTTTCTATTGCCACTTGTGATATGGACCTTTATTATGCAGTCTGTCGCTTTTATTGCTTCCACATCACAAGCTTATTTTCTCCACACTAATAAATCATACATATTTAGAGAGCAATTTTTATTGCATGCAACAATGACAAAACTGGGTTTAAGGATATTTGGAAGCACAAGTAGTATCTCTACTTGGTGCAAAGAATTTGGCTAGCATGAGGGGGAAAGGCAAGCTCAACATGTTGGATGATCCATGGCAATATACTTTATTTCTGATATAAGAAAACATAACCCATTACGTTGTCTTCCTTGTCCAACATCAACTTTTTAGCATGTCATATTTTAATGAGTGCTCACAATCATAAAAGATGTCCAAGATTGTATATTTATATGTGAAAACCTCTCTTTCTTTATTACTTCCTATTAATTGCAACGATGACCAAAACTATGTTTGTCAACTCTCAACAACTTTTATTCATCATACTCTTTATATGTGAAGTCATTACTCTCCATAAGATCAATATGATCTCTTTATTTCTTTTTATTCTTTCTTTATCTTTTATTCCCTCAAGATCATATCAAGATAATCAAGCCCTTGAATCAAAACTAATCTTTATTATATATAGCTCACGGACTCGATCACATAGAAGGATCATAAAGCAAAGCTCAAAACTAGATCATACTAAAACTTTATTCTACTAGATCAAGATATTACTAAAAGGATCAAACTAAGAAAAACGATAAAGATAGGAGTGTGGTGGTGATACGATACCGGGGCACCTCCCCCAAGCTTGGCAGTTGCCAAGGGGAGTGCCGAAACCAATGTGATTATGTCTCTTTCTTCGGAGGTGGTGATGTGATATTCTTGGCGATGATGCCCCTCAGGATACGATTCTCTTCCTCGAGCTTATTGACTTGCTGTTTGAGGTCCATTATTTCTTTACGGAGCTTGCCCGTGACGACTAAAGCTCCTTTCACCCATGGATGTTGCATAGCCGCGGGAGAACAAGTAACACTCTTTTTCCTATTTTCATAAGAAAGAAATCTAACATTGGAAGGGATGACTGAGTTTGGAATAGCCGAGCTCTGTAGTTCCCCCATCGTGAATCCGGCTCAGAAACGAGAAGTAACTTCTTGATCCTCTTCCATGGCATCTATCCTTTTCAAGTCGTCCTCCATCTCTTCCTCCGTTGATGGCCCAAAGTGGTCAGCATCACTGTTTGCTCCTAGTCCCGGTGTCGGATGAGACACCCGACTCTCCCCGACTGACTCTTGAGAAGACAACTTGCTCTAAATCTACTGCAAAAATAGCTCGAAACAAAAACAGAGGATATTTGCGTGATACGAGGGTCAAAACCTTCGGGAGATTATATAATGAATTTTTACCGACCAAAAGAAGTATCGTGCAAGAAAACGGAGTCCGGAGAGCACGCGAGGTGCCCACGAGGCAGGGGCACGCCCAAGGGGGTAGGGCGCGCCCTCCACCCTCGTGGATGCCTCGTGTCCTTCCCGGACTACTTCTTATTTTCCTATTTTCTTAAATATTCCAAAACGGAGAAAAAATGCCATTAGAACTGTTTTGTTGTCGGTTTACTTACCATACCACATACCTATTCCTTTTCGAAGTCTAAAACGTTCTGGAAAGTGTCCCTTATGTATTCCTCCGGGGTTACCGTTTCAACAACATTGGTTTCAACATTTATTGGATTACCTGAGATATAATGTTTGATTCTTTGACCGTTCACCACCTCTGGATTTGTGCCTTCGAAGTTCTTGATTTTTATGGCACCGGAACAATAGACCTCCTCGATAACATAAGGACCTTCCCATTTAGAGAGGAGTTTTCCTGCAAAAATCTTAAACGAGAGTTGTATAGCAAAACATAATCACCTACGTTAAACTCACGCTTTTGTATCCTTTTTCATGCCATCCTTTAACTTTTCTTTAAACAGTTTGGCATTCTTATAGGCCTGGGTTCTCCATTCATCAAGTGAGCTAATGTCAAATAGTCTCTTCTCACCGGCAAGTCTGAAATCATAATTGAGCTCTTTAATGGCCCAATATGCCTTATGTTCTAGCTTGAGAGGTAAGTGGCATGCTTTTCCATAAACCATTTTATATGGAGACATACCCATAGGATTTCTATATGCTGTTCTATAGGCCCATAATGCATCATCAAGTTTCTTGGACCAATTCTTCCTAGATCTATTAATAGTCTTTTGCAAAATTAATTTAAGCTCTCTGTTACTCAGTTCTACGTGACCACTAGACTGTGGGTGGTATGGAGATGCAACTCTATGATTGACGTCATACTTACCAAGCATTTTATGAAAGGCACCATGAATAAAATGTGAACCACCATCAGTCATTAAGTATCTAGCGACTCCAAACCTCGGAAAAATAACTTCTTTAAGCATCTTAATAGAGGTGTTATGATCAGCACTACTAGTTGGAATAGCTTCTACCCACTTAGTAACGTAATCAATAGCAACTAAAATATGTGTATAGCCATTAGAGGAAGGAAACGGTCCCGTGTAATCAAAGCCCCAAACATCAAATGGTTCAATAACAAGTGAATAGTTCATAGGCATTTCTTGACGTTTACTAATATTACCAATTCTTTGACATTCATCACAAGACAAGACAAACTTACGGGCATCTTTGAAGAGAGTAGGCCAATATAAACCGGATTGCAATACCTTATGTGCAGTTCTGTCTCCAGCGTGGTGTCCTCCATAAGCCTCGGAGTGACACTTGCATAGGATCTGTTCCTGTTCATGCTCAGGTACACAACATCTAACCCCATCTACTCCTTCTTTATAAAGGTGTGGGTCATCCCAGAAGTAATGTCTTAAATCAAAGAAAATCTTTTTCTTTTGCTGGTATGTGAAACTAGGTGGTATAAATTTAGCAACAATGTAATTAGCATAATCAACATACCATGGAGCAGTACGAGAAGAATTTAGGACAGCTAATTGTTCATCAGGAAAGCTATCATCAATAGGTAGTGGGTCATCAAGAACATTCTCTAACCTAGACAAGTTGTCTGGAACGGGGTTCTCAGCTTCCTTTCTATCAATAATATGCAAATCAAATTCTTGTAACAAGAGAACCCATCTAATAAGTCTAGGTTTAGCATCCTCCTTTTCCATAAGGTATTTAATAGCAGCATGATCAGTGTGAACAGTTACTTTAGAATCAACAATATAAGGTCGGAACTTATCACAAGCAAATACAACTGCTAAAAATTCTTTTTCAGTAGTAGCATAATTTGTTTGGGCACTGTCTAGAGTTTTACTAGAATATTGGATAAGATTTAATTTCTTATTAACTCTTTATCCTAGAACAACACCTACAACATAATCACTAGCATCACACATAATTTCAAAGGGTAAATTCCAATCAGGTGGCTGAACAATAGGTGCAGAAATCAAGGCTTTCTTAAGTATTTCAAATGCTTCTTCACAATCATCATCAAAGACAAAAGGACCATCTTTTTGTAGGAGGTTAGTCAGAGGCCTGGAAATTTTTGAGAAGTCCTTAATGAACCTCCTATAAAAATCGGCATGACCAAGGAAACTTCTTATACCTTTAAAGTCCTTGGGACACAGAATCTTTTCAATAGCATCAACTTTAGCTTTGTCAACTTCAATACCTCTTTCAGAAATTTTATGCCCCAAGACAATACCTTCATTAACCATAAAGTGGCACTTCTCCCAATTCAAGAAAAGATTAGTTTCTTCATATCTCCGCAAAACTCGATCAAGGTTGCTCAAGCAGTCATCAAAAGAAGTTCCATATACAGAAAAATCATCCATGAAAACCTAAACAATCTTTTCACAAAAATCAGAGAATATAGCCAGCATGCATCTTTGAAAAGTAGCAGGTGCATTGCATAAACCAAAAGGCATACGTCTATAAGCAAAGGTACCGAAAGGACAAGTAAAAGTGGTCTTTTCTTGATCCTCTTGTGACACAAGTATTTGAGAGAAACCAGAATAACCATCTAGAAAGCAAAAATGTGTATGTTTGGATAATCTTTCTAGCATTTGATCAATAACAGGTAAAGGGTAATGATCTTTTTTAATAGCTTTATTTAATTTGTGGAAATCAATTACCATTCTATAACCTGTGACGATTCTTTGTGGGATCAATTCATCTTTATCATTAGGAACAACAGTAATACCTCGCTTCTTAGGGACACAATGGACAGGACTTACCCACTGACTATCAGCAACGGGATAAATTATACCTGCCTCCAGAAGCTTTAGTATTTATTTTCTTACCACTTATTTCATCTTAGGATTTAACCTTCGTTTGTGATGAACAACTGGTTTAGCATCTTTCTACAATTTTATTTTGTGCTGGCATAGAGTGGGACTAATGCCCTTAAGACCATCAAGAGTATATCCAATAGCAGCACGGTGCTTCTTCAAAGTTTTCAATAATTTCTCTTCTTCCTTCTCTGAAAGGTTAACACTAATAATAACAGGATATATCTTCTTTTCATCAAGATAAGCATATTTAAGAGTATCTGGGAATGGTTTAAGTTCAAACACGGGATCACCCTTGGGTGAAGGAGGATCCCCTAGAATTTCAACAGGCAAATTTTGTTTCAAAATAGGTCCCTGTTTAAAGAATACTTCATCTATTTCCCTTCTTTCATTCATAAACATATCACTTTCATGGTCTAGCAAATATTGTTCTAAAGGATCATTAGGAGGCACGGCAATAGAAGCAAGACCAATAATTTCATATTTACTAGGCAATTCTTCATCACGGGGTTGTCTACGAAATTTAGCAAAATTAAAATAATGAGACATATCCCCCAAACCAATAGTAACAACATCCTTTTTGCAGTCTATCCTAGCATTAACAGTATTCAAGAAGGGTCTACCAAATATAATGGGACAAAAGTATTCTTGTGGGGAACCAAGAACAAGAAAATAGGCAGGATAGTTAACTTTCCCACACAAGACTTCAACATCTCTAATAATCCCAACTGGTGAAATAGTATCTCTATTGGCAAGCTTAATTGTAACATCAATTTCTTCTATCTCAGCAGGTGCAATATCATGCATAATTTATTTATATAAGGAATGAGGTATTGCACTTGCACTAGCACCCATATCACACAAGCCACTATTTTAACAGAAATAAGAGGCATGCCTACAACAGGTCTATGTTTATTTCTAGTATCAGGTCTAGCAATTCTAGCAGCTTCATCAGATATTATTGGCCAAGAGATATTTAACCATAGCAATAATAGGTTCAACTTTAATTTTTTCAGGGGGTGTAGGTGTTCTAGTATTAATCTTACGAACCACAGTTGAAGCTTTAGCATGATCCTTTATTCTAACAGGGAAAGGTGGTTTCTCAATATAAGCAGTAGGAACAACAGGATCAACATTATAAGTGATAGTCTTTTCTTCAACTTTAATAGGTGCAACTACTTTTAATTCAATGGGAGGATTATATTTAAACCACATCTTCTTAGAGAGATCAACATGAGTAGCAAAGGATTCAAAGAAAGAAGCTACTATCTCAGAGTCAAGTCCATATTTAGTGCTAAATTCACGGAAAACATCCGTATCCATAAAAGATTTAACACAATCAAACTTAGGTGTTATACCTGACTCCTTACCTTCGTCGAGATCCCAATCTTCAGAGTTGCATTTAATTCTTTCCAATAAATCCCATTTGAATTCAATAGTCTTCATCGTAAAAGAGCCAGTACAAGAAGTATCGAGCATGGAGCGATTATTGAGGGAAAGCCGAGCATAGAAATTTTGAATAATAATTTCTCTTGAGAGCTCATGATTGGGGCATGAATATAGCATTGACTTAAGCCTCCCCCAAGCTTGAGCGATGCTTTCTCCTTCGCGAGGCCAAAAAGTATATATATAATTACGATCACGATGAACAAGATGCATAGGATAAAACTTCTGATGAAATTCCAATTTCAATCGGTTATAGTTCCATGATCCCATATCATCACATAGCCTAAACCATGTCAATGACTTTACCTTCAAAGATAAAGGTAAGACCTTCTTCTTGATAACATCCTCGGGCATACCTGCAAGCTTAAATAATCCACAAACTTCATCCACATAGATTAAGTGCAAATCGGGATGCAATGTTCCATCTCCTGTAAAAGGATTAGCTAGAAGTTACTCTATCATACCCGAAGGAATTTCAAAGTAAACATTTTTAGTAGGTTCAGTAGGTTGAGGATCAACTCTTTTCTCTACTTGTCGGGGTGAAGGTACCCCAAACAAGCCCCTCAAAGGATTACTTTGCAAAGTAACAAGTGATAGTAAATTTCAGCACACCATATAAAATTTTCCTTACCAAATTCCACTTACCAAAGGCGTTTCACTCCCCGAAAATGGCGCTAGAAAGAGTCTTGATGACCCAAAAGTGTAGGGGATCTATCATAGTCCTTTCGATAAGTAAGAGTGTCGAACCCAACGAGGAGCAGAAGGAAATGCAAGCAGTTTTCAGTAAGGTATTCTCTGCAGGCACTGAAATTATCGGTAACGGATAGTTTTGTGATAAGGTAATTTGTAATGGGTACAAAGTAGTAAAAGTAAATAAGGTGCAGCAAGATGGCCCAATCCTTTTTGTAGCAAAGGACAAGCCTGGACAAACTCTTATATGAAGGAAAACGCTCCCGACGACATTTGGGAATTATCGTCAAGCTAGTTTTCATCACGCTTAAATGATTCACGTTCGTTACTTTGATAATTTGATATGTGGGTGGACCGGTGCTTGGGTACTCCCCTTTCTTGGACAAGAATCCCACTTATGATTAACCCCTATTGAAAGCATCCGCAACTACAAAAGAAGTATTGAGGTAAACCTAACCATAGCATGAAACATATGGATACAAATCAGCCCCTTACGAAGCAACACATAAACTAGGGTTTAAGCTTCTGTCACTCAAGCAACCCATCATCTACTTATTACTTGCCAATGCTTTCCTCTATGCCCAAAAAATGGTGAAGTGTCATGTATTCGACGTTCACATAACACCACTAGAGGAAAGACAACATACATCTCATCAAAATATCGAACGAATACCAAATTCACATGACTACTTATAGCAAGACTTCTTCCATGTCCTCAGGAACAAACGTAACTACTCACAAATCATATTCATGTTCATAATCAGAGGGGTATTAATATGCATAAAGGATCTGAACATATGATCTTCCACCAAATAAACAACCTGGCATCAACTACAAGGAGTAATCAACACTACTAGCAACCCTCAGGTACCAATCTGAGGTTTTGAGACAAAGATTGGATACAAGAGATTAACTAGGGTTTTAGAGGAGATGGTGCTGGTGTAGATGTTGATGGAGATTGACCCCCTCCCGCTAAGAGGATCGATGGTGATGACGATGGTGATGATTCCCCCCTCCCGGAGGGATGTTTCCCTAGGCAGAACAGCTCCGCCGGAGCCCTAGATTGGTTCTGCCAATGTTCCGCATCGTGGCAGCGGTGTTTCATCCCATAAGCTTCCTCCTGATTTTTTCCAGGGCGAAAGACTTCATATAGCCAAAGATGGGCACCGGAGGCCTGCCAGGGGGCCCACAAGGCAGGGGGCGCACCCAGGGGGGTAGGGCGTGCCCCCCACCCTCGTGGATGGTGGGTGGCCCCCCTCTGGTTGTTTCTTTCGCCAGTATTTTTTATTAATTCCAAAAACTGCCTCTGTGAAGTTTCAGGACTTTTGGAGCTGTGCAGAATAGGTCTCTAATATTTGCTCCTTTTCCAGCCCAGAATTCCAGCTACCGACATTCTCTCTCTTCATGTAAACCTTGTAAAATAAGAGAAAATATGCATATGTATTGTGACATAACATGTAATAACAGCCAATAATGCAATAAATATCCATACAAAAGCATGATGCAAAATGGACGTATCAGGGACAAGGTAACCTAATGCTTTCATGGACATCATCTTGTGAGTACTTCACTCTATGTCTATGGATATCCTTGTTTGTTCCTTGTGGGACTAACCCATGTAGGTATTGAAAGTGCAACTCACTCCAATGGATTTCTCCAAATGATCTACATCAACATTGAACATCCACATCTTCAACATCTAGATGAAGTCATCATCGACAAAACACAAGGTTAGTTCATCCCTCTTAGGGGGGATATCACATCTAGGGGGAGCTTTACTCTAAAAATTGAGCTAAAGCAACTGTAATGGTGTGAACACAACAATACTTTCTTTATGTAAAAAGTGGTAACCCCACTTGTGCTTAAGCGATGAGGATGACCTATGATCAAATGTTCTCATTTGACTCCTAAGTCAATATACTCATATATAGATGACCTAGTCATCGCCAATTGCTTGATAGATGCTAGAGTGATTGTGCATGCTTTGCCACATATTTCATTTGCCATCTTATTGTGTGAGCATGTTGATTGCATACTTCTCTTATTCGAGGACATCCATTTGTTGCTTTGATTGTCTAGCTCTTTTTCTTCTGCCAAATGGATGGACAAGAATGCCTAAGAACTTCCTCTAGCTATCTATGCTTTTCTCGTCTCAAACTCTATTCATGCTACACCACAAAGTTTGATCAAGTCAGATTCGAAACCTCTGGGTGAGGAGCACTCGGAATTCGTCATAGACTTAAACTTCCAAAACCTCTCTGTGTATTTTGGTCTGACCAATTCATCCCTTTCGGTCACACCGAGTTCACTGAGTTGATCTAGGTTTTCAATCTCGGAGCAACCGATTAGAACAATTCGGTCACACCGAGTTGCAGTAACCGCTTGCGATTCTGCATGTCGGTGCCACCGAGTCATTCCACTCGGTCACACCGACATGATCAGGATATAAATACCCACGGGTCAAATTTTGGAAATTTCTCCAAAACCCTTCGCCCGCGTGTATCCTTCTCTGCCGACTCGGGTCTCCGGATCGTCCTCTCATCGCCAGCGACCTCCCGCCGCTGGTCTCTGTCGCCGTCCACGGAAATCTTCACCGCCGTTGCCGCCGTAGCGAGCTCATCGCCAAGTTAGGGTATGACTTCGATCCTTTGTGCAATATTTACCTCCGATTCTTAGCACAAAGTGAATGCCATGATTCTTACCACGTATGAGATCAATCTATCCAGCGAAAACTCCCTTTAGATTAGTTTTGATTCGAAAATTTAGGGTTAGCTTTCCGCCGAACTCATCTCACGTCGACCGAGTTGTAGAAATCGGTCTCACCGATTTGGCTTAGGCCATTGCACCTGTAACTTTCGGTCTGACCAAAACTTGCAAATCGGTGTGGCCGAGTTCAACTCTCAGTGAAACCCTAGCAATCTCGGAGTCATCGAACTGTGTCTCGTCTGACCGATTCCACTAGTTTAGACTCCAAAGTTGCTTCGATGTCACCGAGTTTAGCAAGTCGGTAGCTCCGAAATGCTTTTTGTGGAAAACTAAAACTAAGTTTTTGACTCAATTGTTTTGCAAAATCTCCGCACTTTGTGATGCTCATCCACTCTATCTCATCTACATCTATTCACAGGGTCAGCTTTGAGTCTGCAGTGTCAGAAATGTCTGATCAGAGTGACAGCCAGAACAAGTATGAGGAGCAAGTTAACTTGACTGAGGGCACTAGTCCCTCTGGCAGTTATGATGAGGGTAGCAGAAGCACCCCAAGCAATGGGCCCAAGGCAGCAACAAGAACAAGGAGAAAGAGAAACTTTGATTTAGAGGATGAAGACTATGTTGCTGCTGAGGAGGAAGTCAGCTCCAAGAAGAAAGTAGTTAAGAAGGAATTTGGCACAGCAGCTTCAACAAGGCCTGGTCTGAACAAGAAGGCTCGTGCCAAGAGAGTGCCCATGTCAAAAGCCAGAGCCTCAACTCTTGAAGCCTCCAAATCAATTGTTGGAGAGGCTGCTGGTGAGGGCAAGAAAAATAAAGAAAGGAAGGAGGGAGATGGTGCAAGAGAGTAGACTCCATGGCAGAATTTGAGAAGCACTCTTCTCATGAGGAAGAAGATGAAGAAGAGGATGATGCACCAGCTAGCACTTAAATCTCAGAAGCTCATGGGGGATGCCATCAAGTATGGGGCTGCTCCTTAAAAGCCCAAGACTTCCCCCAAAGCTACTGCACAAGCCACCAAGTCTACCCCAAGGGATCCACCAGAAATATACCAGCTGCAGAAAAGAACAAGGCCCTAGTGCCTGAAATAGAAGAAGAAGATGAAGCCCAAGTGCTCAGAAAGTTGAAGCCCAAGATCCCAGACCATGATGATACACATCCAGTGGCTGAAAACATGAAAATCAGGAAGGATGCAGGTCTCAGACTGTGGAGACAGTCAGATCCTTATGCCTCAAGAAGGAGAACTGATGTAGATTACAGGTTCCATACCAAGGAACAACAAGACTTCTATGAGACTGTGCTCCTGGACAAGAAGCCCATTGTCTGTGACATGAAGTGGGTAGATTGGATGTACATTGACAACAATGAAGACCACTTCCCTGGAGTTCATGAAAGTTTCAGGATGAATGGAGTTGATGTCTTTGCGGGTCAGAAATTGACCAAGTGGAATGATGAGCTTATCATGCAATTCTATTCAACAGCTCACTTCTACCCAGCTGGAAGAATAGTATGGATGTCTAAGGGTACAAGGTACCAGTCAACCATTGCTGAGTGGACCAAGCTAATTAATGCCCCTGAAGAGCATGAGGATGACACTGATGTGTATGCAAAGCCTAGGAAAGGACATAACTCCATGGCACATATGTACAAGGAAATTCCAGATGCAGCTTTGGAACATCATCAATTTGGCTCTGTTTATTATCTCCTGTCAGGTTTGTCTACTATCAATACTATCCTGAGGGACAATTTGTTGCCCAAGTCTGGAGATCACAGGATGATAAGAGGACATTCCATCAATTTGCTGCATATGTTTGATGTGCCAAAAAAATTCAAAGTGATGACACTGATTGTAGAGACAATCAAGAGGATAGCTGCCGATGAGAAGAGATCATGTGGGTATGCTCCACACATCCAGATGCTCATCAACTCCAAGATGGGCATAGGTACATACCTGTTGGACAAAGAGCACCATTCCTTGAGGCCTGACTTTGAGGACAATACAGTTGTCATGGATGCTATAGAACCAACTTCAGTTGAGGCTCAAGAGAAGAGGGAGAAGGCAAAAGTTGAGAAGGCAGCCAAGATGCCAAGTGCTGAAGAGGCTTCACAAGTTTTCCTCAAGTCAAAACAAGATCAACTTGGCTATCTTATTTAAGCCACTTTGAGGACTGAGAAAGGATTGGCCACCCTGACTCAGAATCAAGAGAGCCTTGAAAGGATTATTGAAACAAAGATAAAGATCTAGACTTGAAGGTCACAGAAATGCAAACAGCAGTTGAGCAGCTCCAAGATGAAGCTAAAGAGAGGAGATGGAAAGCTATCACTGAAGCTTTTCAAAGAGTGCCTAGGGCACAAACGTCTGCAGCAGTGCTAGTGACAGACACTAGAGCTACTACTTCAGCACCTGCAGCCACAACTTCAGTTGCCCCTTCGGTTGCAACTCCACCAGCTCCTACAACCTCAACAGATGCATTTGTCGCAGGACTCCTCTCCACGCCACCTCCCGAAGATCAAGCTTAGAGAGCCGCATAGAACTATGCATTTTCAAGCTTTTTGGTAACTTGTTGCCAAAGGGGGAGAAAGTATATATACCATAGGCTTCGAGAGAGAGAGAGAGAGAGAGAGCTTTGCTTATTTTTGCTATCTTATTTGCTACCTTGTTCGTTTGCTTGCTTGGATGATACTTTATGTGTGTGTGAGATACTTGTATAGTCATGTGTTAGATCATATCATACATTAACGCTTGTGCTTGGATGATGATATTATCTATCACTCATGTATGATCATTCACATCTTGCCTTGGTGATGAGTGCATATTTATATACTATCATTTTGAGCGCTCCACCAAGATGTATGTGACATGAAAGAGTAACCCATGATCCTAATCGGTTGTGCATTTGCATTCAAAATCAAATTTTAAATAATGCAAAAATTTAAGGGGAGCTCTTTCTTATCACATACTTCTCAAAGCGACGATATATTACATTCTTACTATCATTTGTCGAAGCTTTGATCTATGTGTTGTCATCAATTACCAAAAAGGGGGAGATTGAAAGTGCAACTAATCCCTGAGTGGTTTTGGTAATTCTTAACAACATATAGCTCATTGGACTAATATTATTTCAAGGTGATCATTTCAGTAAGTTCAATGATTGGGCAAAAGCTCAAGACTCTACATTTTCATTTTAAGTGATCCAAGATCACATTGAGTCCATAGGAAAAGCCAATACTATTAAAAGGGGATGAGGTGTTGCTTAATGGCTTGCTTGCTCAAAATTCTTAGTGATATGCTCCAAAATCCCTCAACCACTTTCTCAATTCCACATATGTCCTAAACCAAAAGTCAAACTCAGCCCCACCGATTTGATCTATCCGGCGCCATCGAGTTCATCTGACATAGCCACTTCCAGAAACCCTAATCAACTCGGTCTCACTGATAGGGATCTCGGTATCACCGAGATGGGATTGCAAACTCTCTGTGCAACCGAAGAGGGAGAATGCCGGCAGCTGGAATTCTGGGCTGGAAAAGGAGCAAATATTCGAGACCTATTCTGTGCAACTCCAAAAGTCCTGAAGCTCCACGGAATATGTTAAAATAAATAAAGAAAAATCATCGCCAAAGATGAAGGCCAGGGGGCCCACACCCTGCTCACGAGGGTGGGGCGCCGGCGCGCCCCTACCTCGTGGGCCCCCTGGTGGCTCTCCTATGCCCATCTTCTCCCATATGAAGTCTTTTGATGAGAAAAAAATCAGAAGCAACCTTTCGGGACGAGACTCCGCCGCCACGACGCGGAACCTTGGCGGAACGAATCTAGGGCTCCGGCGGAGCTGCTCGCCGGGACACTTTCTCCGGAGGGGGAAATCATCGCCATCATCATCACCAACACTCCTCTCACCGGAGAGGGCAATCTCCATCAACATCTTCACCAGCACCATCTCATCTCCAAACCCTAGTTCATCTCTTGTATCCAATTCTTGTCTCCAAGTCCGGGATTGGTGCTAGTAGGTTGCTAGTAGTATTGATTACTCCTTGTAGTTGATGCTAGTTGGTTTACTTGGTGGAAGATCATATGTTCAGATCCTTTATGTATATTATTACCCGTCTGATTATGAACGTGAATATGCTTTGTGAGTAGTTACGTTTGTTCCTGAGGACACGGGAGAAGTCTTGCTATTAGTAGTCATGTGAATTTGGTATTTGTTCGATATTTTGATGAGATGTATGTTGTCTAGCCTCTAGTGGTGTTATGTGAACGTCGACTACATAACACTTCACCATTATATGGGCCTAGAGGAAGGCATTGGGAAGTAATAAGTAGACGATGGGTTGCTAGAGTGACAGAAGCTTAAACCCTAGTTTATGCGTTGCTTCCTAAGGGGTTGTTTTGGATCCATATGTTTCATGCTATGGTTAGGTTTACCTTAATACTTTTGTTGTAGTTGCGGATGCTTGCAATAGAGGTTAATCATAAGTGGGATGCATGTTCAAGTAATAACAGCACCCAAGCACCATTCCACCCACATATCAAATTATCAAAGTACCGAACATGAATCATATGAACGTGATGAAAACTAGCTTGAAGATATTCCCATGTGTCCTCGGGAGCGCTTTTCCTATTATAAGAGTTTGTCCAGGCTTGTCCTTTGCTACAAAAAGGATTGGGCCACCTTGCTGCACTTTATTTACTCTTGTAACTTGTTGCTCGTTACAATTTATCTTATCACAAAACTATCGGTTACCACTTATTTCAGTAATTGCAGAGAATACCTTGCTGAAAACCGCTTATCATTTCCTTCTGCTCCTCGTTGGGTTCGACACTCTTACTTATCGAAAGGACTACGATAGATCCCTATACTTGTGGGTCATCAATGAGCGACCGGTCCCACCGAGTTCACAATGCAAACTCTCTGTTTCCTTTTTGTAATGTTTCGGTCTCACCGAAATGAGTGATCGGTCCCATCAAGTTTGCCTGACCAACTCTCTGTTTGCCTATTACAGAGATCGGTATCACCGAGTTCATGTGATCGGTTTCACCAAGATTACGTTATGCCCTAACCCTAAGGTCTCACCGAGTTGACACGTCGGTCCCACCAAAAAGCCTAAGGTTCACATTTTGAACTAAATTGGTCTGACCGAGTTCCACTATTCGGTCCCACCGAGTTTCACTATTCGGTCCCATCGAGTTTGGTAAATTGTGTGTAACGGTTAGATTTTGTGTGGAGGCTATATATACCCCTCCACCCTTCCTCCATTCGAAAAGAGAGCCATCAGAACGTGCCTACACTTCTAACATTCATTTTCTGAGAGAGAACGACCAACTCATGTGTTGAGACCAAGATATTCCAATCCAACCACAAGAATCTTGTTCTCCAGCCTTCCCCAAGTTGCTTTCCACTCAAATCATCTTTCCATCAAATCCAAATCTGTGTGAGAGAGTTGAGTGTTGGGGAGACTATCATTTGAAGCACAAGAGCAAGGAGTTCATCATCAACACACCATCTATTTCCTTTTGGAGAGTGGTGTCTCCTAGATTGGTTAGGTGTTACTTGGGAGCCTCCGTCAAGATTGTGGAGTTGAACCAAGGAGTTTGTACGGGCAAGGAGATATCCTACTTCATGAAGATCTACCCTAGTGAGGCAAGTCCTTCGTGGGCGATGGCCATGGTGGGATAGACAAGGTTTCTTCTTTGTGGACCATTCGTGGGTGGAGACCTCCATGGACTCGTGCAACCGTTACCCTTCGTGGGTTGAAGTATCCATCAACATGGATGTACGATAGCACCACCTATCAGAACCACGGGAAAAATCTTCGTGTCTACATTGCGTTTGCTCCCTCCAAACTCCTCCCTTTTACCTTCATATGCAATGATTTACATTCCGCTGCTATACTCTTAGATTTGCATGTGTAGGTTGATTGCCTGACTTGTGCTAAGTTGCTAGAAATCCGCCAAGACTTAAAATTGGGAAAAGGCTAGATTTTTATTTGGTAAAGTAGTCTAATCACCCCCTCTAGACATACTTTTGATCCTACACCAGGCGTTCTTGTCCTTCTTTCTCTCATTCTTCATCTTCATGTTGTAGGGGTCGATGATGGCTGAGGCTGAAGGAAATATGCTCTAGAGGCAATAATAAATTTTTTATTTTATACTTCCTTATATCATGATAAATGTTTATTATTAATGCTAGAATTGTATTAACCATAAACTTGATACATGTGTGGATACATAGACAAAACACCGTGTCCCTAGTAAGCCTCTACTAGACTAGCTCATTAATCAAAGTTGGTTAAGTTTCCTAACCATAGACATGTGTTGTCATTTGATGAACGGGATCACATCATTAGGAGAATGATGTGATGGACAAGACCCATCTGCTAGCTTAGCATAATGATCGTTATTTTTTATTGCTATTGCTTTCTTCATGACTTATACATATTCCTCTAACTATGAGATTATGCAACTCCCGAATACCGGAGGAACACCTTGTGTGCTATCAAACATCACAAACAGAATCGGGTGATTATAAAGATGCTCTACAGGTGTCTCCGAAGGTGTTTGTTGGGTTGGCATAGATCAAGATTAGGATTTGTCACCCCGAGTATCGGATAGGTATCTCTGGGCCCTCTCCGTAAGGCACATCACTATAAGCCTTGCAAGCAATGTGACTATTGAGTTAGTTACGGGATGATGCATTACGGGAGGAGTAAAGAGACTTGCCGGTAATGAGATTGAACTAGGTATGATGATACCGACGATCGAATCTCGGGCAAGTAATATACCAATGACAAAGGGAATAACGTATGTTGTTTTTGCGGTTTGACTGATAAAGATCTTCGTAGAGTATGTAGGAATCAATATGATCATCCAGGTTACTCTATTGGTTATTGACCGGAGATATGTCTCGGTCATGTCTACATAGTTCTCGAACCCGTAGGATCCGCACGCTTAACGTTCGATGACGATTTGTATTATGAGTTATGTGTTTGTGTGACCGAAGTTTGTTTGGAGTCCCAGATGAGATCACGGACATGACGAGGAGTCTCAAAATAGTCGAGAGGTAAAGATGGATATACTGGAAGGTGGTATTTGGACATCGGAATGGTTTCGAGTGGTTTGGGTATTTTACCAGAGTACCGAGGGGTTACCAGAACCCCCCGGGGGAAGTCATGGGCCTCATGGGCCACGGGAGAGAGAGAGGGGACAGCCCACAAGGGGTGGCCGCACCCCCCCATGGGAGTCCGAATAGGACTAGGGGAGGGGGCGGCGCCCCCCTTTCCCTCTTTCCCTCTCCCTCTCCCACTCCTTCCTTTTCCCCTCCGATGAAGAAAGGAAAGGGGGGGGGGTGCGAATCCTACTAGGAGTGCAGTCCTAGTAGGACTCCCCCATGGCGCGCCCCTCTTGGCCGACTGATGAAGTCATGTACCTGGGGTAGGGTCATAGACCTGCCCAAAGGTACCCTCCACAAGGACACTCACAAGAGAAGTAGCCTTCCAGTCGACCTGGTAGGTTTCCACTCGACAGATTCAAAGACACTCGACCATGAAGACCCACTCGACCACCAGGAGTCCAAGAGCCACTCGGTACCCAAACGGTCTGTAGTTAAATAGCTTTATGACCTTAATGACACTTTATGTAAGGCGTTACCAGTAACGCCTAGCTTTAACGCACCTTAAACCCTCTACTACGGGCTGGCTGGGGTCCCGGCGCACTCTATATAAGCCACCCCTCCACAGGTAGAAGGGTTCGCACTCGTAAGACATACACATATAATCCAATCGACCGCCTCGGGCTCCAAGACGAGGGCTATTACTTCCTCCGAGAAGGGCCTGAACTCAGAACTTCCCTTGCGTATACAACTACTCCATAGCTAGGATCTTGCCTCTCCATACCTACCCCCATTCTCTTTGTCATACTTAGAACCACGACAGTTGGCGCCCACCGTGGGGCAGGTGTTCTAGCGATTTGTTGGAGAAGTTGGGATTCTTTCGATCTCCGGCATCATGGTTTCAGGTGGAGTTCTGGTCCACGGCCACGAGATCCATCTTGGTGCGCTCACGTTCGTCGGCGACGACTCCGCTTGGCTTCAGGAGGCTCCACTCGACATGGACGCGCTCTCCGTCCGCGGGGCGACGCACTTTCGTGCGTGTGTCCGCGGCGTCCTCCTGCGGCAACCGTCGACCCAGTATGGGTCGGCTCTGCTATCTTCACTCCCGCCTCCCACCAGCGCAAGCTGCCCGGCCGGTCGAGGCTTCAGCGGTGGGTGAGGCATGCGGTGGCCCGCCAGTCGGCCATCCCCCAAGTCGCGGTGATCGAGCCCGTCGAATCTCTCTACGGCCTGTTCGACTGGCTCCGTAGAGACTGCGTCCGAATGCGATAGCAGTGACCCGGCGGCAGAGGTTCTGATGGTCGATGGACCACGTAGTCCCCCCGGATTCACCCGCACCAATGGAGGTGGCGGCGGAGACGATCCGGAGCAAGCCCACGAAGAGTACTTGCTCGAGCCCCTCACTTCGCTCCAGAGGGAGGAGCTTCGCCGTCGGAACATGGATGCACTTCACACTCCTATCGTTGGAGAAACCCCCGAGGCTCGCGCCTTGGAGGATGCGCGCTTGGCCAACCTGGCTGAGCGCACTCGACTGGAGAATCTTCAGCGAGTACTTGACGAGCGTACGCGACCAAGGGTTCCAGAATCTAGTCGACGCCAGCTCTTTCAACCGCCAACTCAGGTATATCAAACTCCGATTCATAATTTAGCAGCTGCCACCCGTATAGCAGAGTCAATTCAGCCTTCCCAGTCGGAGGCGGGTAGAGGTTTGCAGCAAATCAGGGATTTGCTCCGGCGGTGGAGACCAAAACTCAGTTGTATCCCAACAAGGAACAGGGTTCACAGCCGATCCGTCGCTGCGAATTCAGTCTAGTCGGCCCATAGTCCAAGATCGCCCCTGAGGCGTGAGGAACGTGGGGGCCAGCGTGATGATCAATACAACGGCCGCGAGCAGTATGAGCACCGATTCGATCGCAACGATCGACGTCGAGTGCCCACTCCTCCCCCAAGGGGTGGATCATACGCTCCTCGGCAGCAGGACGACAGACGCCAAAACAGTGCTAGGCGAAGAGTGCCATCGACCCTGTGGAACCAGGCTTTGATGCGAGATCTATTATCGCTCAAGGTTTGGTCGACAGAACAGAGCTCACCGAGACGGCCATGATAGAGATGTTCCTTCCAGCAGCAGAGTTCATGTCTCGGGACCAGAGTGTTTCAGCAGAGCCATCAGAACCGCAGTGATTCCTCCCAACTTCAGGTTGGCGACTGGAGTCAGCATGTTCACTGGAGAATCCAAGCCTGACACTTGGCTTGAAGATTACCGAGTGGCGGTTCAGATCGGCGGTGGCAACGATGAGGTAGCTATGAAGCATTTGCCTCTTATGTTGGAGGGTTCAGCCAGTATGTGGTTGAATCAGTTAGCACCCAGCAAAGATTTACACTTGGGAAGATCTTGCCCGATTGTTTGTCCGGACATTTGAAGGAACTTGCAAACGACTCAGCAGGTTTGATTTGAGTTGCGCTGTGTGCAAAAGTTGAGTGAAACTTTGAGAGATTATATCCAGAGGTGGATCACTTTGCACCACACAAATGAGAATGTATCTCGATCACCAGGCGATCTGTGCCTTCAAGGAAGGTGTCAAGAACAGAGAGAATTGAGTTTGAAATTTGGTCGAATCGAGATATGACCCTGAGTCGGATGATGGATATTGCCACCAAGTATGCCAATGGTGAAGAAGAGGATCGGCTCCAGAGTGGTAAATATAAATCGGCCGCCAATGAGGCCGGTGGAGGAAATTCCTTCCGGAAGCGTAAAAAGTCGAGCCACGGCTCCGGAGAGGCCTTGGCCGTGACCCTAGGAAAGTTCAAGGAAACCCAAGGGTCCTTGGAACCCCAAGAAGGTGAAAGACCAGGATGGAAACGACGTGTTGGATTTGCCATGTCATATTCATACAAAGAAAGATGAAGAGGGTAAACTCATTTACCCGAAACATACCACTCGACAGTGTCGGCTCTTGATTCAACAGTTCCAAGGGAAACAGCTCAAGGATAAGGATAAGGAGACAGACAAAGTTGAGGACAGAGATGATGTGATGGTGGATATCCCTGTGTCAATTCCACCACGATGATTTTTGGCGATGTCGAAAGCAAAAGTCGATTGAAGGTTATCAATCGGGAAGTGAACTTGGTTGCTCGGCGACTCGATTATCTGAAATGGTCCTGCATCGCCATCACATTCGACCAGTCTGATCACCCGACGCACATTGCCACCCCTGGGAGGCAAGCATTGGTGGTCGACCCAGTTGTTGAAGGCACTCGACTGACCAAAGTCCTGATGGATGGTGGTAGTGGCTTGAACATATTATACGTGGAGACGTTGAAAGGGATGGGCATTCCAATGTCCATACTCAGCATCAAAGAACATGAGCTTCCATGGAGTCATTCACGAAAGAAGGCTGAATCACTCGCCAAATTGCTCTTGATGTAGTTTTTGGTGATTCAAAGCATTTCCGAAAGAAAAGTTGACCTTTGAGGTCGTAGATTTCAGGCGCTTATCACGCTATTCTGGAGAGTCCAGCTTATGCACGTTTCATGGCCCGACCATGTTACGTGTATCTTAAACTGAAGATGCCTGGTCCCAAGGGCGTGATCACTGACACGGGCAATCGGAAGAAGGCAGAAGAGTGCTTCCAGAAAGGCTCTAAGATTGCCGATGCTCAGTTGGCGGTGGTAGAGCTACAAGAGTATCAGAAAACTGCAGATCCGAGTGATTTGTTGCGAGCTAAGAAGCCCGCTACGGAGTCAGCATTTCAGTCGACTGGCGAGACGAAACAGGTTCACATTCACCCGACTGATCCTGACGCTGCTCCGACCAACATCTCAACAACACTCGACTCAAAATAGGAAGAAGCGCTCATCCAGTTCCTCCGTGAGAATCGGGACATCTTTGCATGGAAGCTCACGACATGCGGGTGTTCCTGTGGGGCTGGCTGAGCATCGCCACGAGTCGACCCAAAATTCAAACCGGTTAAAGAGTATCTTCGGCGGTCCGCCGTCTGTAAGAGAAAGGCCATTGGCGAGGAGGTGGCTCGGCTCTTAGCAGCAGAGTTCATCCGAGAGATCTACCACTCCAAGTGGCTCGCCAACGTTGTCATGGTCCCCAAGAAGGACAAGTTGTTGCGCATGTGCATCGATTTCAAGCATATCAATCGGGCATGCCCGAAAGATCATTTCCCTCTTCCTCGCATCGACCAAATAGTCGACTCAACTGCGGGATGCGAGAGGTTGTCTTTTTTAGATGCCTATTCCGGGTACCATCAGATCCGTCTGTATGGACCCGATGAGATTAAAACAACGTTCATCACTCCATTCGGGTGTTTCTGTTATGTCACCATGCCATTCGGTCTCAAGAATGCCGGAGCCACATTCATGAGGATGATTCAGAAGTGTTTGCTCACTCAAATCAGTCGGAATGTGGAAGCGTACATGGACGATATAGTGGTCAAGTCATGAAGAGGTTCTGACCTGTTGACTAACCTTGCTGAAACATTTGCCAATCTCAGGAGGTATGATATCAAGCTTAACCCATCAAAGTGTACATTTGGAGTTTCTGGTGGAAAGTTACTCGGTTTTCTCGTTTCTGAGCGAGGAATCGATGCTAACCCGAAAGGTTGGCACCATACTCCGAATGAAGCGCCTCGCGTGTGCACGATGTCCGTAAACTTCTTGGATGCTTGGCCGCTTTAAGTCGATTCATCTCTCGCCTCGGTGAAAAGGCATTGCCTCTTTACCGACTGATGAAGAAGTCAGACAAGTTCGAGTGGACTCTAGAAGCTGATGCAGCGTTTGCAGAGCTCAAAGCTCTGCTCTCCACCCAGCCGGTGCTTGCTGCTCGAATCAGCAAAGAGCATTTGCTGCTTTACATTGCAGCCACTGGACAAGTCGTCAGTACCGTACTTACGGTCGAGCGGGTAGAAGAAGGAAAAGCCTTCAAAGTTCAACGCCCAGTTTATTATCTTTCTGAAGTAAATCGACCCCATCAAAGCAAAGATACCCTCACTATCGTAAGCTTGTTTATGGGATCTATATGACCACGAAGAAGGTTGCTCATTATTTCTCTGATCATTCCATTACATTCGTTAGCGACGCCCCTTTGTCGGAAATTCTTCATAACAGAGATGCAACTGGTCGAGTGGCAAAATGGGCGATTGAACTCCTTCCCCTTGATATCAAATTCGAGGCAAAGAAAGCCATCAAGTCCCAAGCAATAGCAGATTTCCTCGCCGAGTGGACTGAACAGCAGCTTCCGACCAAAGTTCACTCGGAACACTGGACTATGTTTTCCGATGGTTCCAAGATGCTGAACGGTTCTGGTGCAGGGGTTGTATTGGTTTCCCCCCAAGGAGATAGGCTCAAATATGTTCTCCAGATTCACTTTGATTCTTCCAACAACGAAGCAGAATATGAAGCACTCCTGTATGGGTTGTGCATGGCCATTTCACTCGGCATCCATCGCCTTATGGTCTACGGCGACTCGGATCTGGTTGTTAATCAAGTGATGAAGGAGTGGGACGTCAGAAGCCCAGCTATGACAGGTTATTCTAATGCAGTGAGAAAGCTGGAGAAGAAATTCGAGGGGTTGTAGCTTCATCATATACCCCGACTGAAAAATCAAGCTGCAGATGATTTGGCGAAGATAGGGTCCAAAAGGGAAGCCATTCCCAGTAATGTATTTTTTGAGCACATTCATGCACCTTCAGTGCAGGAGGATCCTTTCACGGAAGAAGCCCCGCAGCAAAAGAGTGCCAATGATCCGACTGAAATTGAGATCCCAACCTTGGTCGACCTAATTATGGAAGTGGTGGTCATCACTCCCGACTGGACGGTGCCGTACATCGCATATATCCTAAGGAAAGAGCTCCCAGAGAATGAAGAAGAGGCTCGACAGATCGTCCGACGATCCAAGGCCTTTACAGTGATCAAGGGACAGTTGTTCAGAGAAAGCGTGACTGGAGTCGGCCAGAAGAAGGTCAGATAATTCTTGAGGATATCCACTCGGGGACCTGTGGCCATCATGCGTCCTCTCGGACCATTGTGGCTAAAGCATACCGAGCGGGATTTTACTGGCCAAAAGCAAATGAAATGGCAAAAGAAATAGTTGACAAGTGTGAAGGACGTCAGTTCTATTCCAACATGACGCACAAGCCCGCCTCAGCCTTGAAGACCATTCCACTCGTCTGGCCCTTCGCTGTTTGGGGATTGGACATGATTGGACCATTGAGAACTGGCAGAAGCGGCTTCACTCATTTGCTAGTAGCAGTCGACAAGTTCACCAAGTGGATCGAAGCCAAGCCCATCAAGAACCTCGATGCATGCACTGCTATCAGTTTCATCAGAGAGTTGATATTCAGATATGGAGTTCTGCATAGCATCATCACCGATAATGGGTCAAACTTCGATAAAGACAAGTTCAAAGCCTTCTGCGCCTCTCAAGGCACGCTGGTCGACTATGCTTCAGTGGCTCATCCTCAGACGAATGGACAAGCAGAACGAGCAAACGGCCTCATTCTCAAAGGGTTGAAACCACGGCTGATGCGCGATCTCAAGCACGCAGCAGGAGCTTGGGTCGAAGAACTTCCATCAGTTCTCTGGGGATTGAGGACCACTCCTAATCGGTCGACTGGGAGAACTCCATTCTTCCTGGTCTATGGAGCTGAAGCAGTTCGGCCGAGTGACCTGCTTCACAATGCGCCTCGAGTCGAGCTATACTCTGAAGAAGAAGCGGAACAAGCCCGGCAAGATGCAGTCGACCTCTTGGAAGAGGAGAGAGAAATGGCCCTGATCCGCTCGACTATCTATCAGCAAGACTTGCTTCGGTTCCATGCCAGAAATGTGAAGAGTCGAGCCTTCCAAGAGGGAGATTTAGTCCTCCGAGTGGATCAACAGAAACCACACAACCTCGCCCCCACTTGGGAAGGTCCCTTCATCGTCACAAGAGTCCTCCACAACGGAGCATAACATCTCTACAACGTTGATCGCCAGATCGACGAGCCTCGAGCTTGGAACGCGGAGTTGCTCCGCCCCTTTTACACTTAAAACTCACTCGGTTGAGATGTAATAAAAGTACTTTTGTAGTTTGTTTATCTAAGACAAGAATGTTATAATTTTCCCCGTGGTTGTTATTGCTTTTGTTGAAATTTCGCCCAGTGGGTGGCTTAGTTGCGAATCCGATTCGCCTAAGTTTGTAAAAAAATCCTTTCCGAGTGCGACCAGTCTCTCACTCGGGGGCTTAGCTGCGAATCCGCTTCGCCTAAGTATTCAAAATCCTACCGAGTGGTGAGCCAGCCTCCCACTTGGAGGCTTAGCTGCAGTCCAAGTACTTGCCTAAGTATTCAAAATCCTACCGAGTGGCGAGCCAGCCTCCCACTCGGAGGCTTAGCTGCAGTCCAAGTACTCGCCTAAGTATTCAAAATCCTGCCGAGTGGCGAGCCAGCCTCCAACTCGGAGGCTTAGCTGCAGTCCAAGTACTCGCCTAAGTATTCAAAATCCTACCGAGTGGCGAGCCAGCTTCCCACTCGGAGGCTTAGCTGCAGTCCAAGTACTCGCCTAAGTATTCAAAATCCTGCCGAGTGGCGAGCCAGCCTCCCACTCGGAGGCTTAGCTGCAGTCCAAGTACTCGCCTAAGTATTCAAAATCCTACCCAGTGGCGAGCCAGCCTCCCACTCGGGGGCTTAGCTGCAGCCCAGTGCTCGCCTAAGTAATAAAAATCCTACCGAGTGGAGAGCAAACCTCCCACTCGGGGGCTTAGCTGCAGCCCAGTGCTCGCCTAAGTAATAAAAATCCTACCGAGTGGAGAGCAAACCTCCCACTCGGGGGCTTAGCTGCAGCCTAGTGCTCGCCTAAGTAATAAAATTCCTACCGAATGGAGAGCAAACCTCCCACTCGGAGGCTTAGCTGCAACCTAGTGTTCGCCTAAGTAATAAAAATCCTACCGAGTGGAGAGCAAACCTCCCACTCGGGGGCTTAGCTGCAGCCCAGTGCTCGCCTAAGTAAGGAATTCATCCCAATCCGCAAGGACGGCGAGGTGCAGGTCGACTGCTACCTCCTCCTTCGGAGCTTCGCCACAAGTACAACGTGCGGTTCATCCCAATCCGCAAGGACGACAAGGTGCAGGTCGACTGCTACCTCCTCCTTCGGAGCTTCGCCACAAGTACAACGTGCGGTCCATCCCAATCCGCAAGGACGACGAGATGCAGGTCGACTGCTACCTCCTCCTTCGGAGCTTCGCCACAAGTACAACGTGCGGTTCGCCCCAATCCGTAAGGACGACAAGGTCAGTCGCAGTCTGTGTTCCATCTCTACCTGCAGGATAGATGAAGCACAAGTCGACTGGAATTTCAACGGAATATCTTCTGAATGAGGAATAAAGTTCTCTCGAAGGCAAACAAAGCATGTTAAAGGAAAAATCAAGTTCGGATAAACGTCTTACGGATCCAAAGGTGCTCAGGAGTTAAGCCTGTTAAAGTTTATCGGTTACATAAACCACTCGGCATTCCGAGGCAAATTTAAAGTGGGACTTAGAAGTTTTTTACTCCTCCGGCGGAGGACTGGAAGGTGCAACAAACTGGTCGAGGTCGATTCCGTCGGCAATACGGGTAGCAGCAGCGATGAAAGTCTCCATGAAAGATCTGAAGTCATGCTTCCTGGTATTGGCAACCTTGAGAGACACCAGCTTGTCCTCTTGCGCTTCTTTGCAGTGGACACGAACCAGAGATAGAGCAACATCAGCACCACACCTGGCAGAAGACTTTTCCAGTCTTGCACTCGACTTGGAATCTCATTCAGTCGAGTCATCAGGGATTCAAGATCATTCTGAAGAGTCTGTTCTGGCCAGAGAGTCGAATCGATCCGCGACACTGCAACTTTCAGTCGAGCAAGATAATCCACCACGCTAGCAACGCGAGACTCCAGTTGGAGCACATTCATAGCAGCTTCGTCCTTCACAGGAGAGTTGATGGGGTCCAAGCTGGTTTCCACTCGACTGGTTTCTTCTTCAAAGTTTTGGCAGAATTCTGAAAACACAGCTCAGACTCAAAATAATGATCATGTGATGAGCCGGTGAGAGCAAGACAGTCGGATAAAAGAGATTACCTTCAAGCATGAGAAACAGCTTCTTGGCGAGCCCTCCAAGATAAATCTCCAGGTCGTTTCGCTTCCCCGCCAGTTGGCCAGCCTTGTCAGACAGAACAATCTTGTCGTTCTTCAGTCGACTAACTTCCTTGTTAGCCGCGTCAAGAGTGGCTTTCAGCTTGGCATTTTCATCTTCGAGTTTGTCGACTGAGCCAAGCTTCTCTTCAGCGAGCTTTGTTTTCTCCAAAGCCGCCTATACGCTACCGCAAGATCAAGGTCCTTCTTCTTCAAAGTCTATTCCAGTTTATCTGCAAAGCAACAATGAGAACAGAGTTGAGAATGAACAGAAAAACAAAGGCAGTCGTCAAAAATTCTCACCAGCCATACCTTTTGCTTCATCCTTTGCCTTCTGCAAATTCTCCTGAGCAAGCTTCAAATCGAGGTTGAGCTGGATCTGCTTGTTCTCTAACTCAGTATAGCGAGCCACAAGCTCGCAAGATTTCTACAAAGAGTCAACCAACGAAAGACATCAAAGACAGATCACTTCCAGTGATTAAGGAAAAATAGTAGCATTTCTAAGACTGCAATGAATCAAAACATTCGACAGTAGTCTCGGGACTACACATTACGGTGCACTCAGCGTGCCCCCACTGTTTTACCAATTTGGTTCGACCAGTCAACCAAAAGAGGCAAAAAGGTTATGATTCTAAAACCATGGCTAATTGTCAGCGGTCAGCCGCAGTAAAAAATAATATATATAGCTCTTTAGACTATAGTCGACTGCACGCAGTCGACCATAGTCTCGTGGACTACACCCAGTGGGTGCACTTAGCGTGCCCCCACCGATTTTACGGTTCCATTCGACTTGGTCCGTCCAGGTCGAGTGAAGAAGATCACATCATAAAGACTATAGCCGACTGCATGCAGTCGACCATAGTCTCGGGGACTACACCCAGTGGGTGCACTCAGCGTGCCCCCACAAAAGTTCAATCGAGACACACACCCAGTGGGTGCACTCAGCGTGCCTGTGACGCCCTCGATTCAATCGTACACTAATCATGCACGCAAATGTGTACGATCAAGATCAAGGACTCACGGGAAGATATCACAACACAACTCTACAAATAAAATAAGTCATACAAGCATCATAATACAAGCCAGGGGCCTCGAGGGCTCGAATACAAGTGCTCGATCATAGACGAGTCAGCGGAAGCAACAATATCTGAGTACAGGCATAAGTTAAACAAGGTGCCATAAGATGGCTAGCACAAACTGGGATACAGATCGAAAGAGGAGCAGGCCTCCTGCCTGGGATCCTCCTAGGTTACTCCCCGGTCGCCGCCGGGCCGGCTGCACGTAGTAGTAGGCACCTCCAGAGTAGTAGTCGTCATCGGCGGTGGCGTTTGGCTCCTGGGCTCCATCGTCCGGTCGCAGCAATCGAGTAGAGGTAGGGGGAAAAGGGGGAAACAAGGCAACCGTGAGTACTCATCCAAAGTACTCGCAAGCAAGGAGCTACACTACATATGCATGGGTATATGTGTAAAGGGCCATATCAGTGGACTGAACTGCAGAATGCCAGAATAAGAGGGGGATAGCTAGTCTTAACGAAGACTACGCTTCTGGACACCTATCTTGCAACAGACAGAAGAGGACAAACGAAAGTCCTCCAAGTAACATCACATAGCAATAATCCTACCCGGTGATCCCCTGCTCATATCCCTGAGCGAGAGCGAACACCGGTTGTATCTGGCACTTGGAAGGGTGTGTTTTATCAAGTATCCGGTTCTAGTTGTCATAAGCTCAAGGTACAACTCCAAGTCGCCCTGTTATCAAGATCTCGGCTATCCGAATAGATTAACTTCCCAGCAGGGTGCACCATCTTACCCAAGACGCTTGATCCCATTTGGCGGACACACTTTCTGGGTCATGCCCGCCGCTGGAAGATCAACACGCCGCAGCCCCACCTAGGCACAACAGAGAGGCCAACACGCCGGTCTAAACCTAAGCGCCATAGGGTCCGGGCCCATCGCCTGAAAGCACACCTGCAAGACGCTATGTGACGCTGCCGGAAGCAGACCTAGCCCATCAGCGCGTTCAGTCCAATCCAAGGCCGCCCGTCGCTGACGTCTGAAGTGCTTGGCTGATACCACGACGCCGGGATACCCATAACTACTCCCGCGTAGATGGTTAGTGCGTATAAGCTCGTAGCCAACTCAGATCAAATACCAAGACCTCGTTAAGCGTGTTAAGTATCCGCGAACGCCGAACAGGGCCAGGCCCACCTCTCTCCTAGGCGGTCTCAACCTGCCCTGTCGCTCCGCCACAAAGTAACAGTCGGGGGCCGTCAGGAACCCAGGCCCACCTCTACCGGGATGGAGCCACCAGTCCTTTCAGCCCCCATCTCCGAACAGTACCACCGGTAATGTAATAGTGTAAAGTAAATAGAATAAGCCCGTGATCACCACCCGAGTGATAACGGCCCGAAAGAATAGCACGGGCAGACGGACAAGGGTGTAGGGCCACAGATGAAAGTACTAGCATCCTATACTAAGCATATAGGATTGCGTAAGGTAACAATGTATAACAAGGACAGGCTATGCAGCAGTATAGGAGTATCTCGAAAACAAGAACATGCTATACTACTCTAATGCAAGCGATGTAGATAAGAGTAGGCGATATCTGGTGATCAAGGGGGGCTTGCCTGGTTGCTCGAGACAAGAAGGAGGGCCGTCGATGACGAGTCGATCACAGGACATCAAGATCGGTCTCGGGGTCTACCGGGAGGAAGAGGGGAAGAAACAGTAAATACATAGCAGCCAAGTGCATAACAGGACAATGCATGAGCTAGACGTGTTCTAACGCAGCGCTAAGCGTCTTGGCGAAGGGGAAACATCCGGAAGTTTTCCCGGTTCCGGACGTCTGTCAGACAGATGAACCGGAGAGGAAAGTTTGCAGGTTCGATAGGTTAGGGGTGTGTGGCGGACGAACGGACTGCGTATCCGGATTCGTCGGATTTTTCTGAGCAACTTTCATATAGAAAACATTTTCATCTGAGCTACGGTTTAATTTCTATGAATTTTTAAAGTTTAAACAATATTCTAGAATTAACTAAATTAACAAAAAAAAGGAATATGAAGTCAGCATGACGTAGGAGCGACGTCAGCAGTCAACAGTGCGGTTGACTGGTCAAAATGACCAGTGGGGCCCACTTGTCATGGACAGGGGCCTTAACAGAGTTTATTTAAAACTACTATGAGGTTAATTGGCAACTGGGCCCCACATGTCAGTGTCTCATTAAGTTAACTAAATAATTTAAATAAATAAAACTTTGATTAAGGGAGTGGGGCCCGCATGTCAGCGACTGGTCAAAACCAGTCATCGGGTGGACTGGGTCAACCGGGCCAGCGGGACCCATTGGGCCCATCGCCGGCTTGCCCAAAGCGGTGCCACATCGGGCGCCAGTCAAGACCGACGAGTGTTGCTTGCGGCGAGCCTACCCGCGGCGGTGCGTCGCCGGAGTTGGCCGGAAAACGCGTACGGGGCACGGAAAGGGGTGCCGCTAGGCACGTTCGAACGGTCACTCGACCGCGCGTCGAGTGGTGGTGGTGGCATCGCCGGACCTGGCCGGAAACGTCGCCGGCGACGAGGTAAGGCGGCGGCCGGAGATGAGGGTGGTCGGGCTAGCGGTTAGGGGGCACGGGGAGGCACGTGCTCATGCTCGTTGGGCTCCTGGGAGCTCCAGGAGTTCAACAGTGGCCTCAGGTGGCGGCGACGTCGACCACAAGGACGACCACGATCTCGTCGGGCGAAAGCAGTGGCACGGAGGCGGCGGCTAGCTACTGGCGGGAAAGAGCACGGGGAGAGAGGGAGAGGGAGGCGGAGCTCACGGGGCAGGCACACGGAGGCCTCTCGGGGTTCGGGAGCGCAGAGGGAGGCATGTGGCTCCGGTGATCGCCGGTGACCACCGAGAAGGGGAAGAGGGCGATGGCGACGATGCGGCAGTTCCCGGTGTCGATCTGTGGGCGGAGAAGATGAGGACGAGCCGAAGCTGCTGGACTTCCAAACGCAGCTCGAGGTGACCGGTGGCCGCGTCAATGGCGACGGCGCTTCGGCGACTGCGTCGGGCGTGAAGGAACGGAGGGGACGAGCGAGAGAGGGGAGGAGTGGTGATCTAGGGTTCACCAGGGTGCGGGGCGGCGTTTTGTAGGTCAACGGGGGCGCGGCGGATGGCCGGCGCGTGGCCATCGCGGCCACGGGCGGCTGCCCGGCGTCCACCTCCCCTCTGTGAACAGAGGAGGAAGGAGAGGGGCAAGTTGGGCTGGGCCGGCCTGGTTGGTCTAAGGCTAGCTGGGCCGAGGCCCAGGGGGGGGGGGGGGGACGGCCTTTTCTGTTTTTATCTCTGTTGTTCCTTTTTTTTCTATTATTCCTTTTCTGTTTTCTGTTTTATTTTAGTTCCTCTTTTATCATAGTTTTATAAACTATAAAAGTAGTCCCTAATTTAGTGTTAGCAATTAGCTACTACCACATAAGTTTGGGCAACAAAATAAATTAGTTTAATATTTTATTGATTGTAAAAGGCATTTAAACAATTGTTTTCACTATTGTTTTAATTGTTTTAGGGCCTTTATACATTTTATCAAAGTTTGGTTTCTCCACCATAATTACCTATGTATTATTTGGTTCACTCCGAACATTTAAATCTTAATATTTGAAAACTTTTATTCTTTGCTCGATTTTGAATTTGAAATTGAACTAGGTTAGGACTAACGCGAAGTTTATCCACAAGAATCGAGGTGACGTGGCATCATCGATGGGGATTACTGTAGCTTAATTACCCAAGGCCACAATTCTCCTCCACTACAAGAAATCTCGTCCCGAGATTTAAGAGGGGAGTAAGGGGAAAGTTCTGGTTACGATATTCTAACGGATCTTCTCGAAGAAGTTAATTCCTTTCGTTGATGTCTTCAATCCTTTATTCCGATGCATCAAGATAGACTTGTCACCATTTCTTCGGGAACTCCATCGCATTTCATTTAATAGGTAAGGGGTAGCTCTACAATGATAGGATGTTATAAGGGAAAAGCATCTGGGGGTATCCCAAGAATGAACTTATGAGTATCTCTCGAGTCGAACAAATGACTCACATCGAGAGCAAAGTAAGACAGTGCGATAAGAAGTTTCAAGCGGATAGGCAATCGCTCATTGCACGGCAGGTGCGAAGGGTTGAACAGCAACGGGAATAAGTATTGCGTCCGATACCAGAATAGATCCACAGGCAAGTGGCCCGTGAATTACATACAAAGGCAAGCGTGAGGAATAACTTCGGCAACGGGGGTGTACAGGAGAGTCAGGTTTCGATCCTGTGAAACTGTGGGTTATGGGCCCACCATGTGGTTAAAAGTAGAAGGTTGGTGACATCTTGCACGATCGTGTAAGCAAGGCATGTCAGAGGAGACTCTGAGGGTCAACAGTAACCAAGGGCGAGGGACGAAGAGAACCATTTTCCTGCTCGTTGAACGAGGCAGACCAATAGGCAAGGTCCTCGTCCACCGGTGGTTACCGGAATGTTATCAACAATAGTAATAGGGTCTTACTTACAGAGTGGTACAACGAGGTGCTTACCTAAGCAGGGGATTATCACTGCTTAGATTATATATATCCCAAGGAGGGTCAAACAGACCCATGGAAAGGAAAATGTGATCATTAGTTTAAACAGAACAATGGAAAGGAAAAATGTGTTTAAACACATATTTCAGGGGTATATCCTTACCGAGGACAAGCAGAGCAAGATATCCACGATAGGAGATAATGTAGAAAACCCTTTAGGTACGGGGAGAGAAATTTCAGGACATTACCCATACAACGGTATTTGGATAATTGAGCAAGAAACAGTTAGCATTGGGCTTCGAATGTTCTTGTAGAAAATCAGTGTATCACAGACAAGCTTCGAGTTAGCATTGACATGGTCTTCAGGTGAAGATCAGACTTTGGAATCACGAAGGATTCAGCAGGAATAACTTGTAGAATAAGTCTTACAATTTCCTCATGGATGAACGGATAACCTTGCTGAAAAGGAAACTATAATGATAGGTCCTCCAGGAAGTGCTAGGCATGACATCATACTACCGGTTCATCAAAGGATCAACATCATAACTCTTAGAAGTTGTCCCAACCATCATATCTGACCGAGATTCAGATCCGATTGGTGTCAGGATACCTCCGACTTAGGATACCTGAGAAGAAAAGGTGCCACGCGAGTTGACGAGATGACATCAGAAGATTCTCGGGAAATGAACTATGAAGTGATTTCCGTTAACAAGAGTCCATCATTAACCCAAGGAGAGGACAAGGAGGTTTCGGTGAACTCAACGGCAATTCACCGAGATTCCCAAAAGATGGACTTCCACAATTAAGTGATCAAGGAGATAACATTTGTCAGATCAAATGATATAAGGAAGTATGCTCGAGGAAAACATACACAAGTAAACATTTGTTGAAAGGTGCGCCCGATGGGTTGGGTTGCACGACCAATGTCAGAATGGTGATTCAATAATCAATAGCCTAAGAATGAACCTTCGACCATTAACCTCAAAAAAATAGGGTTGCTAGAACGAAAGAATCCAAACAACACCGTTCACTTGTTGGAATCAACACGGGGACCAAGAAAGAATGGTGATGGTGAGAAGTATTTCTATGTCAAGAATTCTCAAGAGGTGGAACAAATCTCAGCACATTCTTGACATAAAGGATGGTAATACTCCAAGGTAAAGAAGAACAATTGCTGGATAGCAAGGAACTCAAGGTATAACACCAAACATGAACAATCTCGTGTTGGTGGGAAGGCAATAAAGTGGTCGATGATAATACAATTCATCGAGGTCAAGGATGGTATTTCTCATCATGAATTCAATTGATATCCTGGATGAGCTCAGAATGCTGATGATCACGACACCTTTGTCGCGAGAGTTCATGAAGATGTAATCGATCGGTATTTACATCAAGTCAAAGTAATGATGAAGTGAAAGGTTATTAGAACCAAGGGTACGACACAAACTCGAACTCAAGCTTGTTGTTTAAGGTGAAAGGGTATGACGAGGAAAATCGACGTAAGCTTAGCTATCGTCGCAAATTGGTGCTCTGAGAATAAGGACCAGGTAGTACAGTTAGAATCATCACGACAATGATATAGCCAAACAGGCTAGGAATGGCGTGATCGGATTCAAACTTGTACTTATAGAAGCTTACTGAAGAGTTGTTGAACTGTAGTGCGGACTTGGTTCAGTTATCGGTGTCCTTGAGTGTTTAATAACTCAGAGCCCGTGAAAATTTGAATCAGAGGGAAGGTAGCACTAGATGAAGAACTCATAAGAAGTTATGCAGTTCCATGATAATCTCGAGATACCAGGGGGGTAATACTCGATGACAGATCAAAGTAGAGGTTGGACCGGGGTATTGCTCTACAGAAGACAAGTGCTAAAACTTGCACGAGAAATGGTATTTAAAAGAGAACATGGTCGGAACCACGATTTCAAAAGGCCAGATCCTAGATATAAGATGAACTTATACCGAAGGAATAATTCATTTAAGAGAAGCTTTAATGATAAGATATACATCGTGTCCATGGGCATGAACACAAGTTCAAGGTCGACTCTCTCTTCTCCAATGCATAACCTTTCATTCACTTCTCACGTTCGATGAAGTTGCAGTGTTGAAAATTTTATCTGGCGAAGCACCAGAAGAGTATGATTCGTGAAAACTTTCGGGTTCACACGGTTTAGTGAAGGCATATGTTCAACCCATAGGGGCTTCTTGGAATCATATACCAGAAATTATAGAAATAATTAACTCAAGCTCGAAGGCAGAGCATGGTTGAGAAAGCAGAGGATACATTCTACCAAAGGCATTATGTATCAGAGGAAAAGCTCACAAGTTTATTGAATATGAAGGGCGTTGTCAGATAAAATCCAACAAAGGATCTGGTGGTCCTCAAGGGATCTGACGTGAGCATCAGTACTCAACTAGAGGTAGAAGAATGCAAGGAGATCAAATTATAGAAACAACTGACTAACTCAATTGTCAAATGCAAAGGAATTATGATTCCCAATTCAAGGGATCAGTAGCAATGCTCTGATCAGGGATGGATAAGTTGAATAGCCTTAGGGTACAATCAACGACAATTGGATTGGTAGAGAACCAATTCCAGTTAAAAGATTGGTAGCTCAGCCAGAAAGGTAATTTATAAGGATCAATGATGACTGCGGGTATTCGCAAACATATTGAGTCAACAGACTCAAAATGATAATGACAAGGAATGTCAATATGACTACGAGACTTATGGGATTAACCATAATGCAAGCAAGCAAGAATTTCAAGAGCCAAAGGCTCCAGAGGATTTTCGGGAGATCGAGTAGTATTTTGAAAACTTTTGTGAAACACATGAACAACTGGGGTTGAGCGGATACTCGACAAGTGCGAGGGTTTATTTGAAGGGGTTTTCATGTAGCAAAGAACTGCTAGGCAGTAGGCACAAAGTATTCTCGGAACAATAGAGAAACTTGGGTATCTTGTAATAACAAGATCAATGGGGATGATCGTATGAATGGCAAGTGTAAGTAGTTATCCATACGGGTTTATCGGTGGTCGAATAGCAAAAGTGATGAGCACAAAGTCTCGAGAGAACATCGAGAGTATCTTCGAATCTTCCGATTAGCGCATTTATCATCTGAAGTGAGGGGCTCTCCGGGAGAAGTACTTGCGAGAACCTAAAGTTAGTTTTGTTTTTAGCAAATTCATTTAACCCGAATAGAAGAGAGTTCAGAATCCCAGAGTAAAGATCGAGGAGTAAAAGATCCTAATACCACCCGATGGCGACGTGGGCCCGTAAGGCACACAGCCAAGTTAGTAAAAGTTTTTGCAATGTCTAGACTCGACTTCGGCCAAGGAGTGTGGAAGGGGGATTCCTACAGGCAGTCGGCTCTGATACCAACTTGTGATGCCCTCGATTCAATCGTACACTAATCATGCACGCAAATGTGTACGATCAATATCAGGGACTCACTGGAAGATATCACAACACAACTCTACAAATAAAATAAGTCATACAAGCATCAAAAAAAAAGCCGGGGCCTCGAGGGCTCGAATACAAGTGCTCAATCATAGACGAGTCAGCGGAAGCAACAATATCCGAGTACAGACATAAGTTAAACAAGGTGCCATAAGAAGGCTAGCCCAACTGGGATACCGATCGAAAGAGGAGCAGGCCTCCTGCCTGGGATCCTCCTAGGTTACTCCTGGTCGTCGTCAGCGGGCTGCATGTAGTAGTAGGCACCTCCAGAGTAGTAGTCGTCATCGGCGGTGGCGTCTGGCTCCTGGGCTCCATCGTCCGGTCGCAGCAATTGAGTAGAGGTAGGGGGAAAAGGGGGAAACAAGGCAACCGTGAGTATTCATCCAAAGTACTCGCAAGCAAGGAGCTACACTACATATGCATGGGTATATGTGTAAAGGGCCATATCAGTGGACTGAACTGCAGAATGCCAGAATAAGAGGGGGATAGCTAGTCTTAACGAAGACTACGCTTCTGGACACCTGTCTTGCAACAGACAGAAGAGGACAAACGAAAGTCCTCCAAGTAACATCACATAGCAATAATCCTACCCGGCGATCCCCTGCTCATATCCCTGAGCGAGAGCGAACACTGGTTGTATCTGGCACTTGGAAGGGTGTGTTTTATCAAGTATCTGGTTCTAGTTGTCATAAGCTCAAGGTACAACTCCAAGTCGTCACATTATCAAGATCACGGCTATCCGAATAGATTAACTTCCCTGCAGGGGTGCACCATCTTACCCAACACGCTTGATCCCATTTGGCCGGACACACTTTTCTAGAATTAACTAAATTAACAAAAAAAAGGAATATGACGTCAGCATGACGTAGGAGCGACGTCAGCAGTCAACAGTGCGGTTGACTGGTCAAAATGACCAGTGGGGCTCACTTGTCATGGACAGGGGCCTTAACAGAGTTTATTTAAAACTACTATGAGGTTAATTGGCAACTGGGCCCCACATGTCAGGTGTCTCATTAAGTTAACTAAATAATTTAAATAAATAAAACTTTGATTAAGGGAGTGGGGCCCGCATGTCAGCGACTGGTCAAAACCAGTCATCGGGTGGACTGGGTCAACCGGGCCAGCGGGACCCATTGGGCCCACTGGCCAGTTGCCCAGGCGGTGCCACATCGGCGCCAGGTCAGCACAGCCGACGGAGTGACGCCGGCGAGCCTACCCGCGGCGGTGCGTCGCCGGAGTTGGCCGGAAAACGCGTACGGGGCACGGAAAGGGGTGCCGCTAGGCACGTTCGAACGGTCACTCGACCGCGCGTCGATTGGTGGTGGTGGCATCAATCCTCCTCCTCCTCTTCCTCCTCTTCTTCCTCCTCTTCCTCCTCCTCCTCCTCGTCATCAGAGCTATCATCCTCCTCATCCTCCTCGCCGTTGGATTCCCATTCCTCCGGACTTTCACCTCCACTTCCTTCTTCTTCTTCGACTGTTTCCTGCGCCCTGTTGGGCATTGAGTACATCTCAGTGGTGACCTAGAAGACAACAAAACAAGGTGAAAGTCAGTCGACGAATTGGCATCAAAACAGAATGAATGCAGCAGAATCACAGTTGGAGATAAGTGGTTATACCTTGTCTGGTTGGTAACTCTGGTCGAGTGGTGGAATCCTCCTAGCTCCGTGAGGGTTGTCTTTGTTTCCTGTGATGGCAGTCATCCACTTCTCCAGCGTGGCGTCATCGACCTCCTCTGGATGGACCCGAGTGGTATCATCCATACCAGAGTACATCCACATCTGATGACCTTGGTATTGGAGTGGCTGAATACGCCGTCGGAGAAAACCCTCCAGGAGATCCATGCCGGTCACCCCATCACGAATAAGCTGGACTACACGCTCCATCAGCAACTTTACTTGGGCCTTCTCCTCTGGTAACACCTTCAGGGAAGATGGCTTGTTCACTCGACTCATGGAGAAAGGAGGGAGCCACGATCGCCCCCAGCGTCACCTGGTCTTGGCAGTAAAACCAGGTCGACCGCCACCCTCTAACCGAAGTCGGGAGAGTCATATTGGAAAGGCGCTCTTCCCCTCATCTGGACCCCGAGTCCCCCACACATCTGGATTACTTGGGTCCTCTCGTCATTCGGGCTCGTTTTCTTCACCATCTGAGAGCGACAGGTGAATATGTGCTTGAAGAGACCCCAGTGCGGTCGACAACCCAAGAAATTCTCGCATAGCGAAATGAAAGCAGCAAGATAGACAATGGAGTTCGGAGTGAAATGATGGAGTTGCGCTCCAAAAAAGTTCAAAAACCCCCGGAAAAAAGGATTTGGCGGCAGAGAAACCCCGATCTACGTGGGTGGCCAGGAGGACACACTCACCCTCTTCAGCTGCGGTTGCCACTCCGTGTTCGGAAGCCTCGCCGACCCATGGGGATCAGTCCTTCATTGGCCAGATCGGCGAGATCCTTCTCGGTGATGGTCGAGCGGATCCAGCCTCCTTGGACCCAGCCTGCGGCAGCTTGGACCGCTGAAGAGGAGCCGCCTGACTGGGCGCTCTCCCTTGGCCTTCGCCGCCGCTTTCTTCACCCGTTCTGTGGCTGCGGTCTTCTCCTTCACCATGGTCGCCGGGCGAGGCAAGTACCGAGCTTCGCGCTGGATGCATTTAAGAGCGCGGGCGAGAAGGTTTGAGGCGGAGAGAGGAGAAGTCCGAGGTCGTGACTGTTCAAAATGCCCTGTCCAACGCTTTATATGGGGCCGCTTCCGAGTGGCTGACCGGTAGGCCCAGGCAATCCCGTCACAATCCCGCAACAGGCGCGCGCACGATACCTGGTGAAAAAGGAGGCGTGAAGATCGAGGCGTCATCATCTTATCCCATCCGAGTGTTGCGGTTTTCTCCGCTTCGCGCGCTTCCCAAAATCCGGATCCCGCGAAATCCGCTAACCGCAGAGCAACTCGTCAGATAACAGATTTCCTCCGATCCGTCAGCTCGAAATCCTCGAGTTCACGGAGTTCGCCGACAAACATGAAGAATGGATCAAGGCGATCGAAAGAGAAGTTGATGCCATCACTAAAAGGTCGTTGATCCGCAGTAAGACGCACTCACAACACGAAGAACAGGTCGGAAAGATTATCAACTCCTTCCTCACTCAAACCTCGATCCATTCGGGGCTAATGATGAAGTCATGTACCTGGGTAGGGTCATAGACCTGCCCAAAGGTACCCTCCACAAGGACACTCACAAGAGAAGCAGCCTTCCAGTCGACCTGGTAGGTTTCCACTCGACAGATTCAAAGACACTCGACCATGAAGACCCACTCGACCACCAGGAGTCCAAGAGCCACTCGGTACCCAAACGGTCTGTAGTTAAATAGTCTTTATGACCTTAATGACACTTTATGTAAGGCGTTACCAATAACGCCTAGCTTTAACGCACCTTAAACCCTCTACTACGTGGGCTGGCTGGGGTCTGGCGCACTCTATATAAGCCACCCCTCCACAGGTAGAAGGGTTCGCACTTCGTAACACATACGCATATAATCCAGTCGACCGCCTCCGGGCTCCGAGACGTAGGGCTATTACTTCCTCCGAGAAGGGCCTGAACTCGTAAATCCCTTGCGTATACAACTACTCCATAGTTAGGATCTTGCCTCTCCATACCTACCCCCCATTCTACTGTCATACTTAGAACCACGACACCGACCGCCTTCTCCTCCCCTCCTTTATATACGAGGGTAGGGGGCACCCCATAGCACAACAGTTGTTCTCTTAGCCGTGTGAGGTGCCCCCCGCCACAGTTTTCTCCTATGATCATAGCGTCATAGTACTTAGGTGGAGCCCTGCACACATCACCATCACCGTCACCACGCCGTCGTGCTGACGGAACTCTCCCTCGACCCTCTGCTGGATCAAGAGTTCAAGGGACATCATTGAGCTGAACGTGTGCTGAACTCGGAGGTGTCGTACGTTTGGTACTAGATTGGTTGGATCGTGAAGACGTTCGACTACATCAACCGTGTTAACCTAATGCTTTCGCTTTTGGTCTACGAGGGTACATGGACACACTATCCCCCTCTCGTTGCTATGCATCTCCTAGATAGATCTTGCGTGATCGTAGGAATTTTTTTGAAATTGCATGCTATGTTACCCAATAGTGGTGCGAGAGCCAGGTTTATGCATAGATGATATGCACGAGTAGAACACAAAGAGTTGTGGGCGATAATAGTCATACTGCTTACCACCAACGTCTTATTTTGATTCGGCGGTATTGTTGGATGAAGCGGCCCGGACCAACATTACATGTCCACA